>JAQFZG010001325.1:0-22044 GCA_034695465.1 Entomobrya nicoleti | reverse complement strand
CAAAGACAAAGAGACTGAATATTCATCAAATCCAAATTGAGCACAAGTTCACTGCCCCCAGAAAATTAAAAACAGTACGAGTCCTTATTATACTCTGCTCAGTGATGACATCTACTCAGCTGGTCTCAGCAAACAAAGTTTCAAAATTAAACGCGTGTCATTCTATTTACCCAAGATGTTCTTTTGTAGAAATAAAAGTAAACAAAAATAAAAACGTTGATGAGAAAATGCCCCCTACTCTCATCCAACTAAGGAAATAAGAATTGCATTGTCATTTCGAAAGGATTCAGTAAGGAAGGAAGTTAGTGCTTCCCCGGAAAGTTTTTTCAGAGAACGAAATGAGCTTGGAATGCGAGTGCGACAAAAGCAGAAAGAAAAAAGGGGAAATGAACACTTCAACAGAGCTACTTCTACTTATGAAACAAGTTAGACACTGTGTCTTGTCGTGTCGTGTTATATGTCATTTATTTATTTTCAAATAGCCTTTTTCCACATTCCACTTTCGACTCGAGTTATTTTTTATTCTGTAGCGCCACTCGTGTTTCGTCTCCCACGCAGTCATTTCAACACGGCGTCTACGTTAATTAACGAGCTATTTCTCTTGAGTCAATTATGAGACTTCTTGTCTATTCTACAATGTTAACACTTTCTCTTTGTAGTAGTTCCACTTTGTTCACATTCCTGTACACTTTTTTATATCTTTTTCTGACTCGGTTAACTGAACACTCGACTCGTGTTACATAGGAGAATGCTTTGTATTTCAAGCACTTTGGTAAGAAGTAGAGAAAATTGTATTATTGGAAGGGTTACAAGACATTTGGTAAATTAATGATTAGACGAGAGTCTTGATTACTTCTTGTTGTTATAAAAGTGATTGTCCTTTCGATTTTCTTAGAGTTTCCAATTAAATTTTAAACAAGATGCAAATTACTAAACTAATTGAGTATACCTGGAAGTATCACTAGTTTAAAAAGAGGTTCGTACGTTTTAATTTTATGAAGAAAATTAGTAACTGTGTTCTTTAATTTGCAAAGCAATTAAACAATGTATTACAGCTTCAATTTAGTTTTAAAATTTTGTAAAAAGGCTATTTGTTTAACGTTACTAATTCTTCGATACTAATTTAGTAGAAAAGCTGTAATGTTTGAATGTAAAGTTGTTTATGAACAAATTTCAGATTCATTCACAAAACTAGAAAACAAATTTATTTTAATACTCAAGAGAGAAAAGTGATGTTTTTAAATTAATCACCATTCTAATTGCATTTATATATCGTTTTCTATCCATTTATGCAGAGCTACATAACTACGTTTTTAGAAACGATGTATGAATTTAGCTCTGGTTTTTAGCAAGCCAATTTATTTTAGCAATCAGCTTGCTATTATTACAAAGTGTCAACTGCAGCATTTCACCACCAAACCTTCTAAAGTAATAAATAAAAATAGATGAACTAATGGTTTGGAGAAATGCGTGTGTCTTGTTGTTATGCTAAGTTTTGCTATTGCTTTTGTAAAACATTTTGTTGTTGTGCTGTTTTCATTGTTATGTTGGACAAACGAGAAAAGTGGGGAAATGATTTATCACAATTATTACACAGTGAAATGAAATGTATTTCTGGTGGGAATACAAACTGTCTAAATCACCAAAATATCTGGATGAAATAGGATAATGAATGGGACATTGGACATCGTTGACAAAAAAGGCGTGGAGGACAATGCTAAAATGCTATTATATTTTAAAGATGAATTTATGGATTTAAATAAAATTTAGATTGCTGAAGCTTCAAAGAGACAAAAGTAATTTCTTGATTTTGTGGAATAAAGCTGGGTTTGAATATATGTCCATAAAATTGGTTTATGCTGTAGTTTTTGGAATAACAATAGGCAACCGGGAAAAGCGTGACCTGCCATTGGTGCAAAATGTAGTATACATATTTGAATGCATATTCTTGTAAAAATTAAAATTCGAATAATTTCACATATAATTCAAGTTTGATATTGTCAGCATAAAAATCTCATTGATTTCATTTTTATTCATAGTTTATCCCCCAATAATGTTTTTTATACAAATTTAACAGTTTTGAAATATTTACAAATAAATTTACAATTTAGCAAAAGTTTTCATCATTCTCAATTTCCATGTAATTTTATCGACGCACATTTTTACTTCAATTTATTACAATGTACGTTTTTTGCTACAAAATAAGTATACATTCATGTTGTACAATAGATAGACATAATAAATGTACATTTTGAATGCACTATTTTATGTTTTTTCACATTTATTTCAAATGTATTTTATTGTTCGGTATAGTAACGAGACCTTGTTTATTTTTCTAAATTGCCAGAAGAAGAATAGATAAGCTGAGCAGGAAAACGGTAATTGGATATTCCAGTTTTAATTGGCCTCCGTGTTGCATTGCTTCTGGAAGGTTGCCTGTTTTAAAAAAACCACAGAATACGTTATGTTATAAATACAGTAGATAATTGTCGATATTAGTTTCAAATATGGAATTTTATAATAATATCAATTCTACTTACCATTTAACACGTGTACACTAATTTCTTGTGCAATGGCGTTGGATGGAGAACAACTGTAAATGCCCGAGTCCGATGGTCTGGCTCTTTGAATAAGCAAATAGCTCACGGTCACGTCACCCTTCTCTGTGATGACACTCACTCCCCCTCGGGGCGAATCGTAATTTATTTCCTTTGAAAAATATAGAAATATACTTGGATTATAGCAAAAATTTAGTATTTTTTGCACTTCATTTTATTAGAATTCTTGTAGGCTATACGGTATTATATTTAAAGTTTTTACTAACTTTACTGCTGTGAGTCCACAAAATGTTGGATGGAGGCTCTGGACTGTGTTCCACGATACAGGTGAGATTTATAGTGCTTCCCCGGCTGATATACATTTCTGGCGCACCCATTATTGTGGTATTTGGCTCTTTAGAAATAAAAACAGAAATCAAGTCACAATTTTGAAATATTTTAACTTAAATAACTTAACATGCAGAAATAATATATACACTTACGAACAACAATCAGATGAACAAAATGTCCTATTGGTGGGGTCGTACTAATTTGGCATTCATAAATCCCCGAGTCACGTTCCTAAAATGAAAGTTTACAAAAATGTTAATTAAACGGCTATTTACCAAATTTAAAAATGCACAAATTCTGTAAGAAAATTTAACAGGATAGCTGCTATATTGATAAATATAACATCGGCTTATCCTAAAAATAGCTATGATTTATTATGGATAACTTTTCTATTGAAAGTAAATAAAAGATAAAATCACAGCACATAACGACGGGGGGCAGAAGACAGAATGACATGCTTGTTTAGCTCACCTGGGGATATCTAATTTGTAAAGTCCATTCATCCGCACGAGGTTTATGAACGGCTTGGAAGCGCTGATCGCTTGTGTACGTGTCTCGTCCCACAGTTAACAAATGAATGTCACGATGTCTCACCCAAGATATCTGAAAGTAAAAAACAAATCAATATTCATTCTATTGAAATAACCAAGCCAATAAATTACGTGGGTAGGAGGGTGGGTAAAGGTAAAAAATGAATTACCGTTCTATTTCCAGAGTTACGAACACGACAGGTGAGTACCGCTGTTTTCCCAACAAGAGCAGTCACATTTTTCGAATAAGCTTTATCGAAATCGGGACCTGGAGGGCTGTAATTGTAACCGATAAAGTCGTCGTCCTCTTGTGCAGAATTGGTCGAGAGAACTGTAATTTTAAAAAAATCAAATATTTAATATGGGCGTTAAACGTGTACAAATTTATTTTTTTACTTTCTCCAAAATAATTAGAGCGAAAATATCATATTTTTTTAAAAGGTTGACTGATTTTAACTTATGAACCGATCGTATTAACATTCAATGTAGAAATATACCGACGTCACTGAGATAAAAAAATGAGTGGAACATATATCATTATCGAAAAAGTAGACCGTGAATTTTGTTTAACCTTTTGGCTTTCTCTTTTTTAGGTTTCGTATTTTTTTGGGAGAAGGGAGTTTTTCCACGCTTCTTATATTTCTAAATTGTTTCGAATTTTCTTTTAGAAAAAAACAGAATGTGCAGAGAAGCATGCGTTTTTTTTATCAGTAGAATGGGTTCACAGACTATAACTCTTTTTCTTTGAGACATACTGTTCAGTTATTGTGCATCTGGTGGAACGACAAGACAAAAAGGGAAGGGAAATGTGTTGTATATTTTTTTCGCGTTGATGGTAGGGAGTAGGGTTATTGTTTATTGCAGGAGAAATGAGATGATTATGATGATCATGATGGAACGATATAGCGGAACGGTGCACTTGGCGAGAAAAAGTCAAGTCAGCGTGCAATAAGAAACCCAGCTGATACCATGTTCTTTATAAAAAAGGATGATTGATGGGCTGAAAATGAAATTTTTATTATATTCTTGTACAATTTTTTTAGCATTGAGGAACAAAGGGAATATAGAATATTTTTTCGAGGATAATGATAATGTTATGATAAAAAATGGGAACGAATTGAACACAATGTTGTATATCTGAAGACAGAAGTTTTATTTTAACGAAAGGGTAAAGGACCTATAAATGAGATGGAAATAAAAGGAAAATTTGAAAGAAGAACAATAATCTATTGTTTAGCTAGTGATACCTAAAGATATGATAAAAAGCTGGTTAAACATGTAAAGAAACAAAAGGAAACAAATAGTACGTACTAATAGACAGCTGAAGAAAAGAATTTCTCACGAAAAGCAGTCTAATGATATCTAGCAACGGTGTGAAGTCATTTGTCATTTTGACCTAAGTAGAAGCAAAGGAAGAAATGAATATATGATTGTTTTGTAAGTGGATCGACTGTGAGAAAAAACAAAAGAAATTCTCTCAAGATTTACAATAGTCGTAATACAAACGAGAAAGCTGAGACGTATTCAATGTCATGAAAATGAGTATGCTTAAATTTACGTGCGAAAACGAGAAAAGGATTAGGAAACTAAAAACTTACGATAAAAGACGGAAACAAACAATTTCTCTTGAAAAACAGAAAAACATGAAGCAAATTGTTCAAATGATTCTAGATTACGGTGGTCCTATCCATCCAAATTGTTGAAAAATAAGTCAAAGAGCAAACAAGCATGGTTTAGCGACAGAAATTCCAACTTGGGGTGTTTGTTTTTGTGATCCGGAAACATTTTTTTAGTTCTCATTTAGCTAAGAAAAGAAAAGCTTCACAAAAGTTGTATTTTTTAGCTTTTAGTCCAACAGATGCAAACAAATGATAAATACGAGGCATAAAATCTAACAATAATAGCAAATGTACCGTTGTTCGACGAAAGTACCTAAAGTTTCGTATATTTGGGTGAAATAAGTGTTTGAAGAAAGGAAACCTAAAATCAAGCAGTGTGAAATAAAGCTTGAGCTGTTGTGTGAGTAAGTAGAAAAAAACGGGACTTTCTCCCAAGAGACTTGTGACTTTTAGCTTGACTTTTCATTTTACTAATGCACGCACTTTCTGATACTCCGGCTTTTGTTCCGGAAGACCTTGATACTTTATCGTACATTTTTTGGCCGTGTATTTTCCTGAATTTTTGTCGTGTTTAAAAGACCGACTGAACTTGCAGACTTAAGGATAAGAGTACTCTAAGTCTGAATTTCGTGCATTTATTTTCATTTTTACTAACATGTTAGCACTTATTTCAGATTCTTACACTTAGTGTGTAATGTACTGTATTTATTTTATGTTGTTTTTGTGGTGGCAACAGCTGCCATACTAAAATACTTGGATAACCTATCTGACTAAAAATACACAAGATGATCCGCAGCCACTATTGTACGCTCGAATTTTTTTTGGAAGGAAAATAAAAACGCTGAGTAATCAATAAATTCTTAGAACACATATATTTATACGTGCTTACAGCGAAACAAGTCTTAAAAGCCTGTTAACACTTTTCCTAAAACGTAAGCGAAATATTTTGAAGTATAGGAAAAGTTGAAAGTTTAGCCAAAAAAATTCAAGCCCGATTCAATTCCTTCCGGTTGTCAGGCAGTTGGAAGTGCGTAAGCGGAAATCCCAAGCTAAGCATATATACACGTCAATACTTTGAACTTTTATTATTTCTTGTAGAATAAAATTGAAATTTACAAATAGAAAAAAATCAATGTTTGAGTGCAGCTGTCATTTACATAGACAACAATATGCAAACAATTTAAAGATTTATACCTTATCTAATGAAAGAGTGAATATAAATCAGCTTTACAAGAAAATAGGAATTTTATTTGAAAAAATAAAATAAAATGATGGCCTTGGTGTACTTAAAGGTAATATATTTTCATTTCGAGTTGACATGTGAGAGAAAGATCAAAACACAATATTTATATTACGAGTGGGGTCACAAAAAATTCGTACTTCTTGTAAAGTTTAAATAATCCCGAATTATTTTTCGTAAAACTAAGTCATTTTTTAACGAGAAGAATCAGAATTATAACTTTCGATTTAAATCCGTCAATCTTTCATCTTTTCGTTTTGCATAATTAGAATGTCGAACCCACGCTTTGAAAATCTTATGCGAATCCATTTATCGAATATTATATCAAAAAAAGAAAATCACAAAATAAATCTCTCACTTTGTTCGCATTACAAATGGACTATTATTTCCCTATCTTGTAAAAGATACAGTGATCCATGGCAACTAAGCTCCCTCATAAGCGTACTCTTTCATCTTTCCATATCAAGTGTAAAATTCCATCTCGGTTTACTTTGAATAGACGATCAGTGAAGAAAAATGGGAATCAAAACGAGATAGATCGAAAAATAGCTATCAATACTGGTATCAAAGCCAACCAAGATTGGGAATAAAGCAAAAAATGTACAAAAGTAATAAATCCAATTTTTTCTCAAACCAACACATTTCTATCTTTATAAATCCGTACGTCTATTTCATTCTCGTTATCTTCTATCCAAGTCTATAGAAACCGATTTACTTATTTCATCTTTGTTTCTGTACTTTTTTCCTAAAAAGAGAAAGTCGTTTGATGTACTATGTGTAATGTAACTGTATCCACAAAAAATCACTGGAAATCCTTTCCCTGGCAAAGCAAAGTGTATACCCAACAGAATTAAAAAAATCGAAGAAGCCATCAACCCCATTCGAATGTAGTAACAAGAAAACTAAAATACACACTCGTTTTTTGTTGGAAAACACACTCAAATAGACGGCTGTAGTCTTAAGGATATTCGGATAAACATGAAACGAGAGAAGAAGCCAATGAAGGAAATACCCACTTGAAAAGGAGAAGTTTGTTTTCATCTCACTTCAGAACGTATCAAGCACAAGTACTGCTGACACTTGTCTCTTTTCTGCAACTGAGTAAGTTTTTTTCACAAGAGACGAGTAGTAGATTCGAAACCTGGAAACCTTACAAAGGAAAGTTGGTAAATTGGTATTCGGCTTGAATTTACTATTATTATTTACTATTTACTAGTATTAGAGATGAAACAAAAGTGTATGGTTTTCAAGACAATCGAACCTAAACAAATAAAGAATCAATAATAGAAGAGCTATCAAAGTATGGTTAAAAGACAATCAGAAAAAAGTTACTTTTAGAATGAAAAAAAATAATAGGCTGTTAGTGTACAAATTGAAGGCTTGCACTTTGGCTGGTATTGATATTTACATGTGTGGTTTGTGATTTAAATCTGTACACATTGTGGTAAATTGGAGAAAACTAAGAATGTGTTTACCGAACAACAAGTATACTACTTCTAAAGAAACTGTTTGTCTGCTAATTTTAATAGCTTTCGTTTTTGAAAGAAACGGGTCATGGATCGTGTGTTTTAGATGTTGAGGAAAGTGAAAATAATCTTTGAAATTAGAAAAAGGTACAAAGAATCACGTCAGTACATTTAATTGTTCTTGACGTAGCAATTTAACTTGTTAGTCGGAAATTAAAGAGAAACGGTAAAAAGTAAATTAAAACGAGTAAACTTGCCTAACAAAACAGAGCAAGATTCTGATAGGGAAAAAAAGTAATAATGGAAGTGGAAAAGAGGAAGCATAAAACGTAAATGCTAACAATTAATTTGGGGGACTATTAGTCTAAACGTATATTTCTTTTTAGTGTTTCTATTTAGTATTTTTTTTGTAATGTAAATGTTGAAATTAACTCGGCTTCAGCAATTTACTAATAATACCTTAATTTGCATGTTCCTTCACCAGAGATCCAAGTGTTACTTTCTTTTTAAAGCGCATGGTTTTCTTTATAAGCACGAAATACAAATTACTTCCTGGAATGGTAAGGTCAATAAACATCCAAATGTAAAAAAAAGTTCATCCAGGTAATTTAGTTTTATTATTTCAAAGGTCGTCTTCTTTAAAATAAAGGACGAAGGAAATGATCTTTTAAGTGCGTAGCTGAATGAACTTATGTTACCAGTATGCAATTTGAACCAAGTATCAGGCTATTTTAAAGTTTGATGATGATGAGTTTCTCATCAACAAATATATATACCTTTCCACTAAATAAGATACCAGAATAAGATGTAATTTTTTATCTTTTTAGAGGAATCTTTTGTGAGTATATCGTTTCCTACATTTTTTCATGCCATTTTAATAAGTTATTCTTCAAGCACATGTTGTGCTTTGAAATTCAATTGTGATAGATAGAATCAATACATGAAAAGAAAGATATTTAAGTATTTTAATTGCTCAAATCAGCCGAAACTATTTACAAAACTTATAATCCTGTTAACGTAGAAAAGTGTGAATATATAAATGACGGCGATGATAAAAAATGTCATGAGTAAACAACGCTAAATCATTCTTTATGTTAACTTGGCTCTTCCAGTCGGCTTAAAATTGGAAGTAAATATATTACATTAGTTGCTAGTTAGAAAGAAGTGCGGACAGGTTTGGTTCACAAGGGACACTGAAAAAGTTAAGCGAAGATATAATATGGCTTTTGTGAAAAACAACAGGACCAGTAAAACAAGGCAACAAAATCTTCCTAGATTTTATACTTTATTTACGCCATTTCAAGATAACAGCTTTTTACGACGCTCGTTCTCCGAAATTTAGGAGAAAGCGTAAAGTCAACATAAACAGAACTGCCAGGCTTTTCTGTTTTCCCATTCAGTACATTCATCGTACTTTACAATCTCTTCTGTTGGTACTCTGGCCCGTCAAATAACGAGCTCCTATGTAAATAAATCTAATTACCAGAAATAAGCAAAGCAGAAAATACAACAACCGTTCTTGTTCCAATGCTCTTGAGAAATAATAGAAAGTCAAATATATGTACTAGACGCAGATTTTCAATGAGCCGTTTTTTCTTTCTCTCAAAATTGTTGTACAATCTTGAATTCTGAAAAGATTGATTGACAAACAAAATTTCCTTGATTTCAAATATACTTCAAATGTTGGGTCTCGATATAAAATATAAATAACTATTTTTGTTCAAAAATATTTCGTTAAGTTTATTTTAAAACTTTCGATTTAAATACACAAAAATACAAAGATATTTCGTCACGCAAAAGGTTTATTTTTTAGTTATTTTACACATTGTAAAATATTAGCGAATACATTTTCAAAGTTCAAGATTTCACCATGACACTCCCTAACCATTGGGTATTATATGATGTAATTCGTGTTTATGGTTTGCCGCAAATGAATAAATAAATAAACTATTTTTAAGGCAACATGAGCAATAGTAATATATTCTTAATATTTACTTTTTCTTATGAGTCTACAGTTTGGGAGAAGTATCGATTCTTTAATAAGTCATTAAATCTGCGGGTAACGTTTTTTGCACAAAATACCGTACAAAATTTGTATGTATATAATGTATATACTTATTTCATAACCAAACAGCCTTTGTTAAAATCGTGTAGACTCAGCTTATACATGGCTTTGGTTTATGGCAAGGAATAAGCTCATTTCACACAAACTTGAACATTGACAATATGCTTCTTACCAAATACTTTTCTTCAAAAAGGTAAGCTTAAAGCATAAAATGTGAAAGGTCTATATAACGAGGTATGGAAGTAATTTCCGTGAAATTTTCTCCTCTAAGAGGTTTTTACATCGATATCCGATTTAATTTTACAAATGGTTGGTACGAAGGAGCTTATGGTAAGGTTAGATCAAATCACTACAAAAATCTAGGGGAAAAAATAATACCGGCCTAAATTTGTATATTTACTGTTGTAAATTTAGATCGACATTTTTTGATTGAAAAAAACGAGTTTCAATTTGGTTAATACATATTCCTTTTATCTTTCTTAGTATTGCTACGTAAAAGACGATAAGAATAATCCAGATAAAAAAGATTTGCAGATAGTAATCTACTTTTCAGAAGAAGTTGGAAAAGTAATGTTCTGTTTTTATTTATAAAGTAAAGTATTTATATAAGGCTGATATAAATTAGTTAGCCTAATTCCTTGTTTGTAGTTATGGTTTCTTGAATGTTCAAAGGCAAACATTAATTGAAATAATCATCTTGAATGCAATCAGTACCATGATTAGTTTAGTTCCTCTCAAATATACCACAAGAACCTACTTTTTTGAAACTAATCACAATCTTGGCTAAAAAGGCAAACTAGAGGAAATAGAATAAGATTATTTTAGATCTTAATTTGTACACGACAATGGAGTGCTTGGCCTACTTTTATTCTCGTCTAAACATCTTTTATGTAGACTAGTTTAATTATCAGTCAAAAACGTTAACTCATTTAGCATATTTTGAGTAAAATATTTATAAACTATTTCATACTTATAGGTATTCATTCTACTCGTGTATTACGGCAAAAATAGTGACATAATCTTCAAAAAAAAAAAAATTTTGTTTGAACCATTTTGATTCAAGCCGATTTCTAGGCCTTTAAGTTTAACCTTGATAACTGTAATGATGTAGACTGAAGGAAAGAACAGAGATGTAACTTAAAGAAATCAAGAAACCCTGGAGGCGGTTTACAAGCTGACATGTAGAAATTACTTTTTCTTGGGATGTAGGAAATGTACAAATATACAGATACGTTTTTACAAAGTAAATATTAGATATCGTGTCCTACGAATTCAGAGCGATTGCTATGAAGTATGTAATATTAAGTATTGCCTGAAGAGTTAAGAAAAGTAGAAACTCTGAAAGTGACATAAAACTGTAGACGACAGCTAAAGACATTGAAAAAGATTGAGTTCCGGGAAAGGAAGTAATATATACCCGATTTTTTTTCTAGTGGAAACGTTAACTCAAATGGGCACGATACTGAAATTTGTCAATTTCCTTTCAAGCCAATTCATCTGATCTCTACTTGATTCACCTCCTCCAGCGTTCAAGTTTTGTTTAAAAAGATTTTTGAGATGTACTTTTGACTAAAAATTGTTTCAAGTGTGTCTTTACCTCGTTTCCATTAAAAAATCTTTTAATCTGGTTCTTAGTAAGAGATAACATCTTTTCGCTATTTTTTTTACTTCTGCACAGCTGTTTATAACACAAAGTGTATTCTGATTTGTGATACCATTTGTCTCATTCCAAAAATTGCGCAAGAGATCAAATGACAGACAAGCAGAAAATTATGAAAAGAATTTGAAAGCATACATATTAAATGGAGCGTGTGTTTTTGCAAGTGTTGGCTAGCCGGCAAAACCATTACACAAAGCGTGAGATTTACGGGCCATTAATTACAGTTGTGAGACAAATGAAAGATTTAAAAAATATTTTGGCATTTCATTGCACAACAACAGCTTGTATTCCACCTCAAATATTAATTTTCCAAAAAACCGAACATAACATTTTTATTTGAAGTTTTCAGAATTAAAAAAGAATGAGCTTGCTTGTTAAAAGAAACTTGTAAAGTCAATGTAAATGGAAAACTGTCAATCTATTTATTTTTAAAATAAAACAGACCAATGGTCCACTACACCCACCAAAACAATCCAAACAATCGACAAGAGAAAAGAAGTTCCATCCTTTTTATATTTTCAGCCTTGCAAACCATTCATCATTTTTTAGCATTCCTATCATTGCCTTGAAAAAGAAGACTGTGTATACCCTTCAGCTCAAGTGTGTTTGTCAGTTTGCTTGTTTGCTGCAATAATACCAAGGTCTCATTGAACCACCGCCATGGGTAGAATATAAATCATTTCTGAAAGAAAACCAAGCATATATACAAGCACGTGCCCACTTCCTATTCAGAATAAAAGGAAAAACTCATCTAAGAGATCTAATGGAACGTTTTTCAAATAGATAACTTTACCTTCGAATTACATATTGCTCCTTCAAAATTGTATAGCCTGTAGTGCTGTAGCTAGAATACAAATCGGTATTGAAAAGATGAGGAAGGTTATTACATTCAAAAAACCTATCCGAAGGAGAATGGTATGAATGTTGGAATTATACATGGTTGGTTATTCGGAATGTTGTACTTAGTTAGTTTTTATATGGGCCTCGTGCACATCTACGCATAATATGTATCTCACCTTTTCATACCAACGAGAACCAAGACTAGTAATAAAATGGTATGAAATTAAATGGAATATATTTTCTGGTGATTGTATGCGTATGCCAGCTTGAATAGCATACGTGCTTACATATAGATTCTAATACGAGCTTTTACTGAGCATTTTCTTTGTAAAAAATACAAATATTCAAAAGGAAAGACGTGTGCTTGGTATGGCTTGTGTGTAAAAAGCAGTTTCCAAACGAGGGAAATTGTATGGTTCTCTAGAAAAGTGCGTTTCTCTATTCAGGTAGTTCATTCATTCGGAAACATAAAGGTGATGGGTAGGATCCTTTTTATCTCTTTGCCAAATAGGATCCAAGTACCCACACGTGTTCGATACAACTTCCATAAATTGAGGGAATCGAACAGCTGTAAATATTTTAGGAAGCTTTATGGAGGTAAATCAGCTTGCAGTTTTCCACGTGATTAGGAAACAATTAAAAAATTGCGTCCTGTGTAATAGTTAATGAATAATAGATGCACATAGTGAAATCAAAATAAATAACTTAGGAAGCTGTCGAAACCATCTTTAAGTTTCTTTAAGAACTCATCTTGCCTTTTCAATCAGGCGGTACACAATCTGTTCACTTTTTCCAAAAGACTTAACATTGTAGACGTGTATTTGTGTCTCTTTACTAAGTTATGGAAAAGGATAACTGACCTGAGATATTACCGACTAAACTTGAAAAACATCCATTGGTGTCACTTTTCTCGTTCTTTGATTGGCTCAGCAGCTTTTTGCTACTTTATGGTGAATGGGTAAAGTATGCTTCATACATGTATTCATAAGAATAAATTATTTTTTCACCGCCTTAAAAAATAAACTAAAAATAAAGTTTTTGAACAGTGCTGTTGTTCACGGTTTAACTTTAACTGAACTTGGAGGAAACTTGAAGAAGATTTATTTTTGACATTAACCAATACCGCCTTCATACAGTTCATCCCAGTGATCCAAAATTGATCTGACCTCGTTTATCTGGTTTATGAATATACATAATAAATAGAAGGTTTGTGAATGTCAACAATGTGAATAGCATCGCAAGCATTAAATATTGCATTAAGTATCGCTTTCCAACCATTTTGTTTTTGCGACGAAAATAAAAGGATTTGAAGAATCTTAAAAGAACTCAGGTAAACTGTTTAGATGATGGGGTAAATAAGAAAAAAGTCTTGGCTTTACTGCATCAGTATCTATTTATTGTTTAAACCCAAATACTAAATTTATCATATGGATTATTAATTTGAATTCTGAATTGCATACATTTATATTTCAACTCTGTTTTTATATCAATTATTTAGTGCAAAAATACAATTTTCCCGGTTGATGGATTCCAATCGTCAACGGAAAGGAAATACTGTTGATCCGAATAGGACGAGACTAAAGTTCATAGAAACACATGCTTTCTTAAAAGTAAAAGTGTTTTATTCTTCCAACTTTCTTATTGGTTTGTTGAAGCATAAATATTTAAGTTCAAATATACCTTCTAAAAATGAAAACTTTTTCTTGCCAACACTTTTGAAAAAAAAATTCACATGGAAGAATTTCTCCGGGTGGAAATAATTTTTTGGGTATACTTGTGCTTTCAAGAGAGATTTTTCGCTACAGAGACTGTCTACATGGTCTAGTCGTTGAAATGGAAATATTTTTTGCAACTTGCCATTACGTTTCCTCTGCCAACACTGCCTATATTGCACATTTTAAGTACAGTCGGTTTTCTGATGTAGTTGTATGAACTGTCCGAAAAAAAATAGATTCAAAGGGCTTTTCAACCTTCTTCGGTACTGGTTTCTTTTAAGATAGTTTCTATTGATGTAGTTATGCTTGATATTACATCGTTGATTGTGTACAGAGCAGTAACAATAAGAAGAAGAACACAGAAAGAAAGTGTTACCCGACAAAAATGCACCAATATTTTGATTATTTGGTATTTCGGATAATACTGTTTGGAAAAGTACGCAAAGCGAATGCTTTCACAGGTCATTAACAATTTGTAAATACGGAGTTCAGAGTATCCTGTTCGTAGTTTTATACGTAATATTACCAATACACTTGGAATGCAATGAAGATATAAAAACAAAAGTAAGTAATTTCTGTACATTTTTATATGTATTTTTATTAAAATTAATTTGACTAACCTGCATAGAAGAAGAGAAGAAGATGAAATCTCAAATCCATCTTGATTCCTGATTTGCGTAATTCCTTTGCTTCTGTTGATTCCTCTTGAATTCCAAAATATCGCTGAAATAAATTCGGTTTGAGTTTTGCTATTGATGAAATTGATAACGAATATGAATTGATCAATGTAGTATCTCTTGAGCTAAAATGGTGTTTTGGGCTTGTTTTTCCTTTTACTTTTTCTGTATGAATATGAAGCGACAAAATTTGACACAAGAGATTAGATCAAACACAACAACGAAGGTAAACGATGGAACAATTTCTTCAGAACGGTTGAAATATTTGTCAAAGGAAATGGGAATTTCATGATTTTTCACGGTTTCCAATAATTATGAGTATCCGAGGAATTTATATATGAAAAACGAGGACAACAGAAACCGTACTTGAGGTTTATTGTACTGAAAAAATTTATGCAACAGATTATTTGCACTATTTCACTTTGTTTTCACTTTCACAAGTTGTTTTTGTAGCACAGATTGTAGAACATATGAATTCAATGTTTTGGGCATTGATTGGTTTGGAAAGGATGATTAAATTTCTAGGTTGTCCGATCTGAAATATAATAATAAAACCCAATTTTAGTAAGTTGGTCCTGTTTCAAAATATAATCGAGTAATAGTCACAATAATTAAGCTGACTTGAGTTAAACTTTTTTATTGGGCTGATTTGGCTTCAGTTACGAGAAAGTTATACTGGCAATGTTTTACACATTCAATTATAGAATCTATAGTGTAGTGCCTTATATAAATTATAACAAATAGCTTGCAAAAAAATTACAACCTCACAAAAAACCGATTTCATAGAAATGTCATTTAGAATCAACCCAATCTTCAAATTCGAAATAGGACTTCGAAGATTGGATCATTTGGAAATAAGAGGAAATTTTATCATTATCATCATCAATCAGAGAGCAGTAAATCGCTTTTCATTTGTAATAAAAGAACAACGCGAGTAAATTTTGATAAGACATACATTTGAAGCTGTAGTCTTATATGTGGAACAAAATAGGCTCAGAGCAAGTCACAGAATAATCCGCTTGATACATTTATTTCCCAATGAGCTATTTTTTCTCTCTCTTCCGTAGTTTTTTTCTCATATTTAAAGCGATACAGTAATTCATCTCAGCTTAAAGAGCAAGTGTATTTTTTCATCTTTTCTCCGAATATCATCAGTTTACTATAAAATCCGTGTTTCTTCAGCAGGATGATCAATGAAGAAGAACAGGAATGGAAAGAAAAAGGAAACGAGATAAAACGTAAAATCAATCGTTAGGAAGCAAAATCAAAGTAAACTCACAACACAGAATATCGAAATATATCGGAACATCACCAAACAATTCAGCTATTTTATTTGTGCTCTTAAAAAATACTTGTTATGTGCATTCGAGACTCCATTCTTATATATTAGACGTCATTTTAATAACTACCCATGATAACTTTTGAAGAAAAGTCCAACAGAAAAAAAAACCAAGACCATCAGTATAATTGCACCAAAGTTAACTACAATGACATATTAAAGCTTTTCAAATCTCTGCGGAATATTTTTCTAAGAAAAGAAACTGTGAATGTGACAAGAGATAATAATAGTGCATTGATATAGATTTGGACACATGTTTTTACCTTATTTCTTTACTTTGGCTACAGTACAAAAAAAACTTGTCGTAAATTGGGGAAAACTACAAAGCATTCACCAAACAATAAGTGGAGTGCTTCTAAAAGAAACTTTACTTTTCCTGCTTGGTTGATGGGTCGGACGTTCAACATTAAATTTGAGGACAAGGGCGTGCGTGTGGATAAAAAAATCACTTGCTTTCTTCTTTTATTCTCATTTCTTTTTTCTTTTTTTTTATATATATGTGGAAGCAAATATTGAATTGAACAATGGAAACTTAGTAATATAAGGGGAGCGTTTATGAAAAGTCGTACGTTTAGTTCCTTTCTATTTATCTGTCGCCAATTGCATTTCATTGATATCTTTCAGCGAGTAGACAAATTTTGGTCTGTTAACTTTACTCACTTTCCTTTCTACACGTGACATTGATCGTCGGGAAGTGGAAATAATCTCGGAAACCAAAAAGAAGAAAAAAGGAGTCTCTGTGGATTTAATGGCTTTTGGCTCTGAGATGGAACGTGTGGGATGGAATTGCCGAAAGACAGGATGTTTTGGAGAAAATAGATGATAATCGTAATGGGAAACGGGAAAGATAAAAATGCTGAGAACTTTGGATGAAAGACCATATTCAAGTTGAAATATAAAAAAATCTACGTGTGTATAAAAATGGAGCAGTAATTTTCTGAACTTCATATCTATTAAAAGTGCTTGAACGTGTCCTTATTAATTTCCTTCCGTAATAGAAATAAGGGCAGAAGCGTATATACAAAATATTATCTTCCTTTGGAAGGCTTCTAGCATCGAACATACGATGATTTGAAAGTTCTCAGGCTAGAATACTATTGCAATATGTTTTGAGCAACACTTATTAAAAAATGAAAAATACTTCGCGGAAATAAGAATGAGAAAAAAATTGCAAATTCTAAAAGGTTAAATGTATTCTTGCTTTGAATTTAGAAGGTCGTGTTTCCTTTTCAAACGTAATAAAAAATAGGAAAGATGATATATGCACTTTTTAGTAAAATATTTACATTGGGAAATTTGAGTCGATTTGATCTTTTATTATAAAATTTAGTTTTAGCAGAGAATTTAAAAAAACGGCGGTGAATATAATTAAAACTTGAATGAAATGTATGAAACTGGAAGACCATGAACACGGTTTGCCCATATTTTTTTAAGCTGATTATGTCGTATAATTTATAATGATTATAGTATCAAGAGAAAGCATTGCTCCCACATTCAAAGAAAATTTTCACCAAAGCTTATCATTTCCCCATTCATGAAACTTGTATGTCTGGACTTGTACCTAAATGCAAGGATCAATAACAAAGTATTTGATAGTTAATTTGAACGTCTGGCTTTCTGTACGAAGTAAGCTGCTTTTACACTCTATTGCAAAACCACAATATGCTAGCTATTTAGTACGTACTTCATTTTCAAAACGGAAGCTTAAAGGATAAAATGCTACAGGGCTTTATAAAGTTACCAATTTCCGTAACCTATTTTCTACCAGCACTACATTGATTTCCTTATTCAGTGCAACGTTAGATGATAATGACATTTGGGCTTAGGGTCAGACGAGGTAACCTAAATGGGAGTAAGACATTTCCAAAAAAAAATTAAGCTTAACAAAGTCGTCTTATATATTTAGGTCAACCGATAATATTTGGAAATAGATGGTTGTTCATAATTTTGAAACCAAGCTAACATATAAAGCCGTCTAACGCTTTGTTGGAAATACTAATTTTCGAGAAAGAAAATAAACGATGTGGTATTATTCAGCTACATGTGTTCATTCACCTGTTTTGTAAGAAGTCATGTTTTAATCCTGTAATACTGCTTTTTACTTATTTAAGGACCCATTAGTGTTGTCATCGTATTACAAACAAAAAGTTAATTTGTAAGCGCCATGAATGATTTTTTGAAAATGTCTTATCGCTTAAAGGTTCATTAAACTGCGCTCTATAAGCTGGTACCTTTAGTTTTAATTTAAAATATATGTGTCGCAAGTTAGACCGATGTTTAACAAGTGATCTTGAAACCGTTATAACTCGCGACACACACATTTTAAACTAAAACTGAAGGCACCAGCTTATAGAGCACAGTGTAATGAACCATTATGCGATAAGACATTTTCAAAAAATCATTCATGGCGCTCACAAATTAAGTTTGTTAGACAAAAAGTTAATTTGTAAGCGCCATGATGAATTTTTCGAAAATGTCTTATTGCATAATGGTTCATTACACTGTGCTCTATAAGCTGGTACCTTCAGTTTTAATTTAAAATGTATGTGTCGCAAGTTTAAACGGTTTCAAGATCACTTGTTAAACATCGGTCTAACTTGCGACACTTACATTTAAAATTAAAACTGAAGGTACCAGCTTATAGAGCGCAGTTTAATGGACATTTAAACGATAAGACATTTTCAAAAAATCATTCATGGCGCTTACAAATTAACTTTTTGTAAAAAAACTGCCATGACAACTGAAAAATCCTAACAGGGCACACTGAGATGCGATAATGGTGCGTTATGGGATTTGCGATGGGTATTTTTCACTTCATAAGCAATGCATAACATCACATATGCGATAACTTGAGACAATTCCAACAATGTAAATCTTTATGATTAGTGATTTTCCTACTATGAGTCACCTAAACAATATTAAAATGGTACGCATATAACTCTTGAGTTGAGAAACATGACGCTCATGCAGTTATAATGGAACTTAGTTGTTGAAGTTTTTGAGGGGTTGGGTTTCATTTTACTTGTGAATTTCAATTGCAAAATCGAGCTCCAAGAAATACCAGTTATGCATGTCTTACGAAGCATTCTTCATGTGTATACATAACTTTTTATTACATGTGTGTGTTCCAGATCTGTAATGAAGTAATCCAAACCCTAAACTGTAGTTAATTCAACTATTTGTTAATTAACTCGGTCAAGTAAAAAATCATTCAAAAAATCATATAATAACTGACACTGGCTGTCAAAGACAGCGAGGCTAGCATTTAAATAAAAAGTCAACACGTCGGAAAATATTTATGTTTCAATGATTAAATTGTTTACTGCCAAATTCCAAAGTTTAAGGGCTCTCAGTTGGTATTAAGAAAGTATTTAATATCTTAGATTCCTAAGATACGTGTATCCCAATTTCAAACCATAAACTTAATTATGTTGGTTTAGTCGTTTAAGCAAAATACCATCTTCACATGGGCCATAACTTGAGAACATTTTAGCGATGTTATCGTTTTTCATGATTGATTCTACTTTTCAAATACCAGTCACTTAAATCATTTTTAAGTAATGCACTTTTTTTTCAAAATTATAATGAAAAAATTTGATACAACATTGCAAGCATAGTTCAGCTTGTATTCAAATGCTTGTTTGTTTTCTGTATACCCATACCGTGATGTGCTAATGTTAAGTGTCATTTATACAATCATGTTTATGCTTGTGTTTAGTCTGTAGACAAAAACCTGAGTCCTAATCGCAAAATTCGAGCTCGACGAAATATTAATTATGCGTTATTTTGTTAATATTCTCCATGTGTATGACTCCTTTATTTCACGTTTATGTCACTTGTCTGTAATTAAGTGATGAAGGCTATAAATTTGAGTTGCTTATTGCCTTTGAATTGTTAATTAAATCCTTTAAGTTGAAAAGTCATTCAAAATATCGAAAAAGAACTGTCCGTCAAAAGCATTCAGGCTAGCATTCAAAGTAAAAGCCAACACGATGGAAAATATTAATATTTTAATAATTAAATTGTTTGGAGCCAAACTCTATCGTTTGATTATTTTGAGTTGCTACTTATACTTATATAGGGGTTTAGTATCCCAAACTCCTTAAACATAATGCGTGCATCACGGTTTTGAATCATTTTTCCATAGACATAACATTTCTCTACGCTCTAAAAATACTACATAATTTCTAAAGGTCAAAAAATGGGACTGAATATGCATTCTCATTCATTATAATGAGAGAGTGAGGCTTATTGAATTTAATAGTTTGGAATATGGACGATGAACAAATAACTGTACCGTACTTTCCATTGTAGGAAGGGAAGTTTTTCGTGTATCTTGATTTACTTACTGACTTGTATCTAGATGCTAAAGTATCTAGACTTCGTAGCTGCATATTCGTGTTTTGTGTGTACTTCAAAAGCCTATCCGTTTGAAAACAAACTCAGCTAGACGGAAGTCATAAAAATGGCCGACAGTGAATCCGACTCTGATATCCAACGTGTTATCATGACTAAAAACCGATAATAAAAGTAAAATGTCACTGTTGGAAATTTAAACATTTGTGTGAACACTATTGTGCATACCGAATTTCATTTGCTGCAAAACACAGAGTAAAGTAGCTGAAATGGAATTTCATCTGTTTCAAGCAATGGCATTGATCAGGCTAATCCTAAAACTCTCGACTTCTATCTTGCGTAAAAGCAAAAGTTGGTTCTTGATTTTGGTAGGGCGGAAATTAAAATAGATTCAGACCGAACTAAAAATTTACTAAAGCCTTACAAAAATATACAAAATTAATAATTCATGCTTGTTAAATTGTACTTGGATATTTCGATGACGAAAATGAATTACCGAATACATCACACTCCCATTAAAATTACTGAAAATGAATAGTCAGTCGCATCTTTTGACTTTTAGAAATTCGGACGTAAAATAGCGTGGACATTTTATAAGCTAGAAAGGTTTTTCCTTTTTTTATATGATGCGGGTTTTTTCGCTCAAGCAAGATACAACTCGTAATCAAAGGCATTTAATATTGAATGTAAAATGAGTATGTCACTTTTCATATGCATGGGATACCATCACATGGTGCTTTAACCTGAAAAAAAAATCTCGCAATCTTTTCGGAAAGCTATGTTCCATATATGGTAATTTGTGGGGAGTTTAAAACAATTTGCATGGTTTGTCTCTAAACCATGGATTGGAATGAACCAAACATGTATTTAGAGATATTGTAAGCAT
This sequence comes from Entomobrya nicoleti, assembly GCA_034695465.1. Taxonomy (NCBI): domain Eukaryota; kingdom Metazoa; phylum Arthropoda; class Collembola; order Entomobryomorpha; family Entomobryidae; genus Entomobrya; species Entomobrya nicoleti. The sequence goes on along the minus strand of JAQFZG010001325.1, from coordinate 763 downwards.
GTTAAATGGAAATAAGTTATGCGAGATTTTTGGTAATACTGAAAACATGCAAATTCTTAGAAGTGACAGAAATTAGATTTTCCAATATGTCTGATAATTTTTTTCTCCAGACCAATTGAATAACTTTTAAAAGAAGTTCCATGTTAAAACTAGTCGACAGTATTACTGCTATTCATAGGTATTTATTTGACATACATTTTACAAAATGTTTATCAAAAGAAGATCCTAAATTGAACTGATAATTAAGTAATATTTAGTCAACATGGTAATATACGTAGCTTTTGTTTTCTACAAATTTTTATGATAATGACTTAAGCATTTGTATGCCAACGAATGATTTCTTGTATAAACAAACGAAAAAATATATTTTAAAGACCATTTTTATCATCATATTACATCAACTTTTTAAATGGTTATTGGCTTATTTCTAACAAGTATAAAATTATTTATCTAACAAAATTACAAATCTAAAACTCATTAAACTTAATGTATAAATATATTACGAAACTCAACCTGTTTTCAAGTAGGGTTATAACTTAAATATTTTAGGAAAGTTGCTACGTAAAATGATTCAGCGTTAAGAAAACAGTTGGATTATTATTATTTTCCCTTGAGTATAAATATAAGTATATATATATATATTAATATATTAATTTATTTATTACGTAGATAAATCTCGATTTATTGTAGTTATAATTTTAGTTTGTTTGTCTGTCTGTCCGTCTGTCTGTCTGTCTGTCTGTCTGTGTGCGCTCTAACTTGG
>JAQFZG010001324.1:0-22047 GCA_034695465.1 Entomobrya nicoleti | reverse complement strand
TTGTCTATATAGACACTTTCGGAAGGTGTCTATATAGACACTTTAGGTGTCTATATAGACACTTGGGCCTAGACTGAGCTTGCACCAAGGAAAACCAGGGTGGGGGAATGGGAGTTCAATGTGTTAATAAACGATTATGGTCCAGGGAAACTAGGCAAAACATTGACTAATGAATTTGCGTGTAAACGATTATTTAATTTGAGTTGTTTTTCTAATATCAGCTTTTGATAGTTTTATGTCAAACCTAAAATTTACAAAAACCAAACTTAATGCGAAAATATATGGTGACTTTGGGATTGAGACTGAACGCATGCAATTAAGCTAACTTCTATCATCAGTTTTGTAAATTGATCAATTTGAATAATATATGTATTTTTAGAAGTGCTATCCAATCATTTACTAATGGCCACCGACAAATTATTGTTGAATAGTTAAATCTCTAGAAGTCTTCAATGCATATATTTAACATAAATTGAGAATTGTAAATGTACTATTTGTGGTTAATAATTCCATTATCCTTATAGGATGTTTCTATAAAATTGTTATACTACCTGTCGCATAGTTTACATATTTATAATTGTAATTTCCAGTAATTGCTAGAATATATACTAAAGCGTTTATAAACTCGGATTATCTCATAATATACTACTGTACACGTAAACGAGCATTTCCATATTCTGGCAAACAATTCAACAAAATATTCAGCATAAGCGCATACGTAATACATGAAAGAATTCAAGCTGAATACAAACTTTATTAGGAAATATGACATTTAACACGACAGCATGAACTAAATAACGTGCTCAGAGTTAAGCTGGTTCTCACATCATAAAATTGTACGCATTTACATAGTACTGCATGCTATACAATACAAAAGAAATGCTGATGCTTTTGTCTTTTGTGCCCCTTTAATTTTCATTATGAAAAGTAAACCAGGTTGGAAAATAACATATTCATATATCACTAAAGCAATTCAATAGAAAGAATATTTCGTATTATTTTATGATGACCCTTCCATGTACTCCATAAAATGGCTTTGGTCGGCAATGCAGGTTTTCTCAAAAGAAAGGTGAACACCTGCAGACTTCTTTTCTACCTCTTCGTTCATTTTAATGCCGGCAGCACGGCAGCAGATGTTCGCAAGCTACCCGTTCATCCATTCCTTTACTAGAACATAAAGGGTTGATGACTTGTATTGGATGTGATAAGGGAATATGATCCCAGGTTTCCGCACATGAATATCTCAAGGAATACGTACATGCAAATATAGTAAATACCTAACAATGATCCTTAGTTCTAAATACAAAGATATGTATGCATAGAAGCAACATTGAACAAAACCAGTAGCCTAGAAAGAGCACCTAAGTCCACTAGCTAGATATATTTATGTCTATTGACTTGAAAATGGGGACATATTGGAGTTCTGAAGTGTATGTCCCTATTTTACATTTAATTTAGGAGTACAGAATTTTTACTAATAACAGAGTAAGCTGTCTAGGAAAGGTTACTCTCTCTCTGAACATGAACAGGTATACATAACACTTCTTGCATCAGTGATTTTCCAAAAATAAGAATAACCAAGCCACTTAAAACTTAAATCAGTTCATCTTAAATCAGTACAATTTAACATCTTAAACTGATATCATCAGATTTTTATTTAACTACCAAACCAACTAAAATTACCATGGTGCAATTAAATGGCGTACTTTTAAAGTTAATTATCCTAAAAATAGTCTTGATTTGTTTTGTTAATTTTAAAAGTATAACTCAATAGTTTTAAATTGCTAAGATGTCTGGTAGTTTCGTTTTGGATCAATTTCACAATTATCCATAAAAAGTATTACTAAATGTGAAGTGGTTATTATTTTACTATTTAAATAATCTGGTGAGACGTGAACCAAAAAAATATTTGAAAACAAATTCAAAACTCTGTTGTGCCGACAATAGCGAATAATTTTGTAGGTGTTTACAATTGTATAACTGCTCGACTTGTTGTCTGATATAATGACGGAGAATCCAAGAACAGAACTGCTGAGTAACAACGCCCCAAGACAAAATGTCGAATCAGACGAAAAACAGTGTGAAAATTCTAGCGACTGCTTCAATTCCCATGATTCACTGGAAAATGATAAGCTAGAAAAGGAGAGGAATCACTTAACAGATCCAAACACTTTTTTTCCGGAACTGGTACTAAAATTTATTAGCTTAATCCTATCAACTATTCGTTCCAAATAATAGAATTCGTTGTTACAAAATTTAAGTTCACTAAATCTCTTTTTTTAAATTAATAGGTATGGAAAGAAGTTCTCAAGAAGATTGACAGGATGGATGATATTGAAAGTTGTACCAACTCCTCTCCATATTTCGGAACTATACTTGCAAGAAAAAGATATGAAAAAGTTGTGCTTCCGCAAGTTTTCGGAATTTTAGCGAATCTCTTTACCGATCCACTTAACACTTTCAGATTTGCTTATAGTGGTATGATCATATCGAAAAAAGAAGTGCCAGATATGGTTTTTCCACCAGGTGATTTAATAAAGTGTCGCCGTGTATGCAAATCGTGGAATATGGTCATTGAAGAAATTTTCCAGGATCAAAGCATAGGACACTATTCCATGGAAAGTGACTTCGAAAATCCAAAAAATAAAATTCTTGATTGGCCCAATGAGTTTGACGAACGAAAGGTGGAAAAGTTTATAAACCATTTCGAGGCTACACATATAGATTTGATTAGTGGAAAGTCTTCAAAATGTCCCCTGCTTGGCCGGGTTGTCTATCTGGACACTGAGGATGTCGACGGGAACATTGAAGCCCACTTTGCTGCGATGATGAAGCTACTCAAAAGGTATGGAGAGGAAGTGTGGTACTTTTGGTTTCGCACTAAATGGTTTCAACAATTTTCTGAGTTTGTTGAGCCGTTCAAAAAGTTAAAGGATCTCGTGGAGCTCATGCCCAATTTGAGGGTACTTCGTATTCGTTTTGAAGACGAGGAGACTTTTGAATTGGATTTATCAGAGGAGCTTCAAAACTTGGAGCAAGAAATTTCCATAAACCCTTTCCCAAAATTATCGAATTTGACCTATCTTTTAGCTGATGTACTTCCCACTCCCTTTTTCAATCATATCATTGATCAAAACCCACAAATCACTCAATTAAAAGTTCAGTCTCAAGAATTGATTGAAAATAGTGTAGTGTTTTTTTCAGGTCTATCCAATTTGTCCAAGCTAAGTTTGGACATTTGTTCGAAAGAAGATTTTGAAATATTTGAAAGGGCCAACGTTCATATGAAACTGTGTACATTGCATTTTATGTACCACGACTATGAGGATTATGAGATGAGGTGTATCTCTAAAAACTTTGAAGTTCCATTTGTTTCATGGTTCCGTGTGCTTGCCGCTCTGGAAAATAAAATTGATTCTAGTTCATGCACCGAACTCTATTTGAAGCTTCCGAAACCAACTACTGACGCAGAAAGAAAATCTGCATTGCAGGATAGCCTGTCGTACAGGTTAAAATTTCCGAATATCAAATTTATAACACTTTGGCAAGCGACAATTTTTAGCTTGGACTTCTTGCTGCTGTTAAATAAAACTTTGGGTGGTATTAAGCTTATTCGTGGCCGGAGTTATGAAGACGACTGTTTAGAGTTTCGGGAAAATCGGGATCGGGAAAAACATTTTCGTGAAATGGAAACAATAAAGTTTCTTGGCTACGAAGATGATTTGCAGGAGTCTAATATATCTACCTTCCTTCCTTATTTAAAAATCTTTATAGTAAAATCTCTTGATGAATTTGTTAAGTACTTCCTTCGACATGATGGAGTAAAACAGGAGATGGCATACGACATTGGTACGGATGAATTTTCAAATTTTACCTACTGATTTATGTATCATATCATATCAATTTGAAATCAAAATACATTAAGTGTGTAGGTACAACTAGATATGAATTCAATATATGATCTAAATTTCTTATATTATCTAGGATTATTCAAGGATTCTTTTCATAAAATGCCATTTTTATTAGGAATACATAAATACTTGCAAGCAAATTAACTTTATGAGCGATTACACTACCTGGTTTTATATAATATTGTTGTTTATTAGAAGCATGGCTAAAAAGGAACCCAGAATTGAGTTGAGATTAAGTAAAAAGTATGGTATTTTTAATATAATATGCGTATAAAGTAATCATTTAATTTTCAAATATTGTGTTTTGTAGTACTTTTTATTTATTTTCAATAATTATATTATTTTGGAGGTACGTTGAACTAGGTATAGTTTTGCAATAAATTCGAAACACAATGATATGTCAACTTAGATAATGTTTTTTTTTTCTTTTTAAACTTAGAGTAAATAAAAATAAACTTATAACATGGTTTTATTAATTTACAATCTACGTAATACTAATTTAGAATATAATTAGACGTTTACATGTTGATTTCATTTCTTAATACATTGTACGGTAATTATTCTATGTCTGTATTCACATTTATTTTTGCTTCCTTCTCTGGATTTTTGCGATTTGTTATATGTCTATTCGGTTTAAGTTGTGATTTAGTTGATCGGTTTGTTCACTACCTGAAAAAGCTGTTGCTCAGCATTTGGAAAACCTAAAGTTTGTTGGATTTAAGGAGAAAATGGAGGAATCTAACATTTGGAATGAGTTTCTAAACCTTGTTGACATAAAATTGCAGAGGAAATCTTTTATGGGTGGATGCATCACTTACAAGGCTAACTCCACCGAAAACCGGGGAACTCATGGATTATGGGTTGAAAAGGAACATTGGTATTCGGCAACTGGAGGAATTCTTGACTAATTTATTTAGTATTATCAAGCGTTTATTATGCGTTAGTGTAAAGTTCTATCAATGTTATGTTTCATTAAATCGGAAAGATAAAAGAAAACATTGTCATCAGGTGATTCGTTCTGATGCAATAAATTATTCGTTTTCCCAAGGGTTCTCTTTCTGTATTTAGCTATGAATGTCGATAAAGTAATTCTAAAATGATTTCATCTTCAAGAAATTAGGTCCCTGTTTATTCGCTGGAAATTTACTATGCACACAGTAAAGCTAAATCAAGGAAATTGCAAGGTACAAAATGTAGTATGTAGTTACGTTTTTCTATTATCTTTCCGTTCTAAATATATATTTTTTAAATCCGTTAAGTTTTGCAGTATGTTGTCAAAATACACATACATATGCATTTTGTCAAGAATAGTGTAATAATTGGTTAATAGTTGCGTTTAAAGTATGAAAATATAAAATTCATTTAGTTTGCAATAAATAATATTGAGACCATCATGTAAATGTTCACGTTAATAGGTTTTAAGTTTATTAGATTTAAATTTTATTCGTGTTATTCGACCAGGTGTAATTCTAAAGAAGTAAATCTTATAAATATAACGGGTTTATTGTAAAAAGTAATAACTAATGTAGAAACATATGTCAGTACTTTAAAAAAATATATGTGCTCATATTCATTATAATTTATAGTATCGATGTCATATCGGACCAGAAATGAAAATATTTATTTGTTCGTATAAAAATTAATTTGAGCTTTTTAAATACTGTATTTTACAAGTAAATTTTCATTGCCAAAGTAATATTTTGGAATATATGTTAACCAACGAATGAGATGCACGCTTGGTAATTTTGTTATGTTCTTTTAGTTGGACCATGAACACATACATCATGATATTTTAGTGCTGAATTGTGTGTATTTCACATATGCTTGTCCAAACAAAAAATGATCACGTATTTGTAAAAATCCTTGACTTCTATAGTAAATATTTCTACTTCATAAAATTCTTGGACAAATACATTCACCACACATATATGTGTGTAAAAATTGCATTAATGCAAAGGGGACATTACTTCAGCGACGTGATTTTCTCCTACAATATACCTACCTTAAGCAGTATAAGGTAACCAAAATACGTGAGAAATTTGAAGGTACTTCATATGAATTTCTTCGACACATGACTTACTTCCTTGGGATATTTTGATTCACACACAAGAATTTACAGCTGTACTCGCATGTTTCAAAACACAGAAAGGAAGCGATGAGGTTACATTTTAATGAATACTTTAAAGTTCCAAAAAACGTGCACAAAGATACACTTGAATGAACACATCTTTTAATCGCCACTTTACAGAAAGGAAACGTTATGCATTCATAAAAAATACAATTTTACGTATGGTAAATATTCCTAATATTTCATTACTACCGATCTCATCAAATAATGACTTTAAGTGCTACTGTATGCGTGGATCAAGAAAATGTCCAAAGCAAATGCAATAAAATGGTAAAATTCCTTTAGCATATCGTAAGTGTCTGGGTACAAAGAAAAATAATGTTTAGTAGAACAAGAAGATTCACATTGCATATTCAACTGGCTGTTTCATTTCATGTAAAGCCGGATATTCGACCAATACATACGCTGGTTTGCTTTGGAGACTGTCGAAAGTATTACATGTAAAACAAAAGTCAGCTATTTCGAAGATATATTTAGCACCTGGTTAAGTGTTGATCGTTTGCTTGCACAGAGAAGTAGGAGAGGATAGAACACGTGTCAATTGTATGCATTCATTGTAGCGGATGCACAAATATAATATATTGTAATGCACAATACACTTTGTCTCTCTATGCAGGACTGTATCACATATTTTGCGTATCAAGCTTGCTGCTTCAAATATTTTGGGTATATGTACCTGTCTGACAACTTTCATCTGCTCTGAATGTTCTAAATTTGGTAAATAATCCCACTCAGTCTCCTCATATTTTTCACAGTTTTCTACATAGAACGCAGTATAACACATGTGCGTTTTGGTTAGATTGACGAACAAAAATCTTACTTGCTTAGTTGAAAAATCAATTCGCTCTTTAAAATTTAAAGTATTCTAATTAATGAATTAAGTGGCCATTAAAAGCAGAAAAGTGGTACGAAAATACAAAGCACATTATATTATGTCATGTTAATATATTTACGGACATTTTAGCCGGTTTAATTGTACGTTAATCGATTTCTTCACTTTATAACGTAACATATCTTGGTTTTGATTTGTTTATCAAGTGTGGAAACAATAACTAGTTTTGATAATAGAGGACCAATAGCAAATCGAAATTAGTCTTGATAAAATGGAAATAGAAAAATTGCACCTGGAAACGATACATCTTACCAACACTTCCAGGTTTTTCCCAGAACTGGTATGCTAACTATAATAAAATAACATCAGTGTTAAATGAAAACCATGTTCTACATTAATTATGTACATAAATATAAATATTTTATATTCAAATGTTTACACTTGTAATTACTAGGTATGGGATCAAGTCGTTAACAATCTAAAGGCAAAAAACGACATCGAATCTTGTGCCAACTCGTCATCATACTTTAGGAAGTTACTTGCCAAGAAACGAGAAGCACAAGTACTAATTCCAAACGTTTTCCCAATATTGATTAATTATTTAATTGACGACGAATATGACGGCGACATTGACATTGAAAACAAAGTTGCTGATCTTCAAGGGGAATTGCCTGATATTGAAGACGGCATTCGTGGCCTTGACTTTCAAGACGTTGGCAATAACGAAAATATTGATGATGTAGAAGATATTGAAGATGAACAAGACTTTGAAAATGGTAACCAAGAGGAGATAGACAATTCAATGAATGCAGTCTGGAATTGCAGACTTGTATCAAAATCGTGGAACAATGCAATTGACTCATTATTTAAACACAAAGAAGCTGGACACTACATTTTGAGATTTGATATGAGCAGCTTCAACTATCTCAAGCTGGATCCCTGGTGCAATGAAAGATTCATGTCATCTTGGCCTCCACAATATTTCATGGAACACTTTGACCCAACTCACTACAATTTTAAGGAGAATAAACCTATCAAGAACCCATTTCTTGGAAGAAGTGTGCAATTTATGCACGTGCAAATTTTTCGTCAACAGCAAAATGAATACATCTTATATTTAAACGGAATTCTGGAATTTTTGCAAAAATATGGTTCAGAAATTTGGTACGTCTTTTTCGATTTTTGCGTTAACATATTTCTTGATGATCCTGTTGTGATGTACCAACGACTTCAAGAATATTTAACTCTGTTGCCAAACTTGAAAGTTCTCCGTGTTGATTATCGCGACATTCATCCACCTACCCATGAAATACTGCACCACGAACCTATGCGAAATTACGTATTTGGTATATTAGATGAAGAGGTCAACCGAAATCCAATGCCAACATTACCAAAGTTGGAATTCATGTGCTTATCTAATATACCCACTCCAGTATTTAATGAGCTGATTTTCAAAAACCGACACATTGGCCAACTTCAACTGGATCGAAAAGCTTATCATGGAGACTACGCCATGTTTTGGGTTCATCTTCCCAACTTGACTGCACTAAACATGAAGATTGCTTCAGTCGATCAGTTCGAGACTTTAAAAAATTGCTGGTTTCCAATGCAACTGGAAAAAGTGTATTTGTGGTACGATGCGTCCAACCCATTTTTTGCCTGGTCCAAAATATTTCATGCTTTGGAAAGTAAATTTGGAGACAGCTGTGAAGAGCTCTTGATCCAAATGCCTGTACCGAAAACAGAAGAAGAGAAAAAACAAGTTTTGGAGGAAACACATATTTGCCGATTGAATCTTAAAAAGCTGAAACGAATAACTTTCTTTGATCATACACCATTCTGCTTGGATTTTTTACTACCATCAAGGAATACATTGGAAGATATTTTACTCAGGTATTCAAACGACAAAAATGAAAACGCGGTTGCGCAACATTTGGCGAATCAGCAGATTGTTGGTTGCCGCCAAATCGTACAATTTGTTGGGTTTAAGGAGAAAATGGAGGAATCCAATATTTGGACAGAGTTTCCAAAACTTACTGACCTCACTTTACATAGGAGTCGAGAAATGGGTTATTGTGTCAGTTACATAGCTTGCTTCATGGAAAACCAGGGTGGGGGAATGGGAGTTCAATGGGTCAATAAACGAGTATGGTCCAGGGAAACCGGGCAAAATATTTACTAATAAATTCGTTAGTAGAAAATTATTATTGTATGAAAATATATGTTAACTTTAAAGTTGTGACTGAAGGCAATGCAATAAAGATAACAATTGTCATCAATTCTATAAATAGTTCTATTTATATTATATATAAGTGTTCGCCAAACAAAATTGGTGTTGTTGGCACCCGCAAAATTATCAAACACGTTTTTAACATAATGAATTATTCATTCTCTATAAATATTTATTGCAGATATACAATCTTAATCAAGCAAGCCAAATGTACAATTTGTTGTTAAGTATTCCATTATGCTATATAGTTTTTTAGTAATAATTCCCATGCAGCAGTCTACATATAATATTAATTTTCCGTAATTTCTATTATATTAAGTATTTATAAACTTGGAGTATCGCGGTAAACATTATTTGTAAACAGTCGTGAATATTTTATACAAATTTACTTAAGTATGACATAATGTTCTTTGAAAAAACATTTAAATGCTTATGCATTTTTGGATTATATGTTTGACATAAAGTAAAATTGTAAAAAGTCTGTCTGTTATTTGTATTTATTTTATTGTGACTTTTCACTATTAAAAATCTTTAGAAATTAATTGTAAGTTCTTTAAAATTATTCATTTTAACATCTCCATCATAAAAGGGCAGTTTTAAGGTTTAACAATAAACCTAATTAAATATTCTGTAAAACATAATATGTTGGAATATTACCGTATACATACACGAGTTTTTCTATGTCTTGTAAAAATACGACAAGAACTTCAAGGTAAGTGCATACCTTACACGAACTTACCAAGTACACGAATAGAAGATATCATACATATTTACATACATCCTCACATCTGGAAATTTTATGCATTTATTACTGCATGTTATACAATACAAAAAAATCTCAATGCATGCGGTTTTTTTCTCATATGAATTGGATTATGAAGAAGTAAACCAGGTTGGAGAATAACATTTATATAAATCCCTAGAGCAACTCTAAAGAAGGAACCTTTCGTATTATTATATGACGACCTTTCCATGCATTTTACATAAAGGTTCAAGTTGGCAATCCAGGTTTTCTCAGAAGAAATGTGAACACCTGCAGACTTCCTAGTTTACTTTTAACATTCAGATGAATGCCGACAACAGATGTTCAAAAGCTACCCATTCATTTCTTTGAGTAGTACAAAAGGGTTGATCCCTCAAATTGCACGTGATATGGGGACACATAATCCCATGTTATGGCTCAGGCCCAAACATGCATAAGCGTTTCCAAAATAGTTACAATAATCTTCATACAAAACCAAAAAATTATCTTATGAGCCCGTCAATTATGCGAATAACAAAATTGGCATTGTTAAATTATAATATATAAATTATGTATCAATATTGCTTCACTCAACCAATTCCATTAATTGAAAGTTATAATCTAAACAGTAAAGGTAAATTAGAACTTTTAATAATTAATTACTTAATAACCAGCTAACATCGTACATATTGAATAATTTTCATACTTACCAAGAAAATAATTGTCATTACAAAACAAGAAGAGTCAAATTAGTTTGTACACGTGGCTATGTATCAAAAACATGATTTTTTGTACTATTTATCAAAGAAAATATTGAAATCGAATTTTATATTGCACTATGCACAACATCGTTTCATCATGTTACTTAAATTATTAATTATTTTCTGAGAAAAATGCTCATAAGTTTTGAAAAGTCTCAAACTATAAAAAAAATAAAAAAATATATACAAAAACTGTGGTTCCTACATTCTATTTGTTCTTTGCTGTTATGCAAGAGACGTATTCATGCTCGACCCAATCAAAATTCCTTTCAGAATATTTTTTGGAGTTAAAGGAGTAAAGTAGCACATCAAAGTTAAGATCAAGGCAATCGATATTTAGCAGGTCTCATAATCGGGTTATCAAAAAACTGATAACATTGAAGTCTAGGGAAAAATACCCAAATATTTGAATTTTCCATTGAATCTTCTCTTCCACAAAACTCGACAATTTGTCCTTTCATATCATCAATGTATTCAGGATTTTGTTCGCTTTCTTTATTTATAGCTCTTATTTGAACTACTTGCATATATTCCAAAGTTTCTTGACAAGTCAAAAGAAAATCTAAACTGAAAACGAAGTAAGAATCAATAAAAACCCTTTTTAACTTCTTAAGACCATTTAGTCTTTCATTGGTGGTAAGACTAAGAACCATTACACATTTGGATTCCATCGAATGCATGTCTTCCCTAGCTAATGAAAAATCAATACCTAATTCCACTAATATATCGCCCCAGTTATTGGCTATCATTTCAAAAACTTCAATCCACTTCTTTTTGTCCATCGAATATCTAAACTTTCAACAAAAAGTAGTTAGCTTCCAGTTTTTTCCAAAATGTTTAATCTTTAGAAAATCTTCGTAAGATTCTATTAGGATGTCTAATACGGCCAGATTTGGTAGTGGCATTGCAAAATCAAACCGTGCAACATCAGAGCCATTTGAACGTGAACATATTTTGAGTTTTGTAAAATGAAGGTTTAGACGAACCACTTCCACAAATATTTGACTGGGTAGACAACCAACAACAGAAAGGAATTCAAGTTTTTCCATTTGTGGGCATTTGTTCATTTGAATCGCAAGGGATAGTCGATTTTCATGCGTGTTTTCCATTTGCACTTGTTTACAAAAGATGTAGAGTTCTCTCAGACGTGGAACATATTGCAAGAGGTTAACAAAGAGCAAATAAATATCCTCCAAATTTTCCCTGTCCTCCAAATTTAAGTCGACCATTGCAAATTGTAGCGTTTGGCCAAACTTTGCCAACATTTTTGTTGATTCTTGAACCGAAGCAGTATTTTCACCTGGTATATCAAAATTATGTCTTTTATTTACAAATGGTTTTATTTTGAGGTCTTGGAAATACAAGTCAATGATTTTGTTCCAGTCCAAACAAACCAAACGTAAGCCCCTGAAAGCGAAATAATAGTTTGGTAGTCATAATTTTCAATGATTATTTTGATTCATAATTGGGATTAGGTTTTTTGGTTTATTCACTTACCACGGAAAATCCCAGACTTCATTCATTGCGGAAACCTCTTCCATATCATCTTCTGCATCATTATCACTATCATTTACTTCATCCTCATCATTAAAGTGACCGTAAAGCCGCTTGGGCAACCAAACGGAAACTTCAAAGTTAGATAGGTGGTCACTAGGTTTAAGAAACGCTCATTAAATGACGATTTCAAAAATATAATTTTGTTTTTTTGAAAGAGCATAATAAGCAACTTAAAGCATCCTGAAATCATAAAGCATCCAAAAATCATAAAGCATCATAAGAGCATCTTTTTGTTAATTTTGCGCTCCGGAATAAATATTTTCATGCAATGCATCAATTTACGGTCATATTTAGCAGCATTGTGATCATAAACGCTTACAAAATGAAATGTAAACTTATAATACAAATATTCAAGGCTACATTTCAGCTTGTGGTTTCATTTGCTCTGCAGAAGATTAGTGATTCTTGTTTGCATAGAAAATTACTGTCAGCACGCCTGGTAATTTGAGAATTATTTCGATCAACATTTCATTACCAATTTTTTAAAATGGTTAAGCCGGTTGTTACTGCTAATGAGAGAATTAAAGAATTTAAAAATTGTGGATTTGTCAGTAAAAACAAGAAGTTGTGGTGCAATCTTTGCAATGTAGAAGTTAATTTTTCAAAAAAGTCAACTGTAAAGAAGCACGTTGAAAGTACTCTTCACCAGAATAGACAATGTAAGTAAACTTGAAAACATCTATCAGTAACATTTAATTTTGATAGTTAATTTTAGTAATAAATTAATTTTTAATTGCAATTTTAATCGACGTATTGGTTTTTTTATGTTTTAATTACAGCCGATATCGCCAAGGTGGAACCCATTCCAAATCTATTCGAAAACCAAAAGGTCAGCAAGGACATCTGGGGGCAAATGGTCAAATGCTTCACAAGTGCAGGGGTACCGTTGAAAGTTTTCCGGAACTCTGATGTACGTAAATGGATTGAAAGCAACATTAAGGATAGCCATAAACTACCCGGAGAAACGACATTAAGAAAACTTTTATCAGATGAGGGGAAATGCGACACACAAACCACTATAGTGGTTTGTGTGTCGCATTTCCCCATCCAGAATAGTGCACTATTGAAATCTGTCGGGGTCAAAGTGTCATTGTGACAGTGGATGAAAGTATGGATTTGAAAAATAGGAAGCTTGTTAACGTTTTGGTTGGACCTGCTCAGCCGAATACCGTCTCCCGCTTGGTTACATCGAAATTCGTTCAAAAATGTGACGCAGCAACAGTTTCGAATGTTGTCCTTGATGCCCTCGCTACCATTTCGGTCAAAACTTCCCAGCTGTTGTGTCTTAAATCGGATAATGCTAAATACATGTTATCCGCTGGGAAAACTCTGAAAGGGCTCTCAGAAAGGATGATTCACTCGACCTGCTGGAGTCATGTACTCCATCTTGTTTCGGAGGAAATTAGGGGGCAAATGAAAATAGCTGACCTATACATTTCATCTGTTAAAAGTGTTCTAGTTAAAGCACCAAGCCGAAGAGATGAGCTCTTGGATATCTTCGAAGAGCATGGGCATACCCGAACCCTCCCACCAGTTCCGGTGATTACACGGTGGTGCACATGGCTAGAGGCGGCCTCATTCCATTACAAACATTTTGAAGCGGAGGCAACATGGATTGAGGCTACCCAAGACAACAGTGCAATTATGCATGAACTGAAGAAAATTTGCAAGAAAAATGATCTAACCAGTCAGCTAGAAAAATTAGACAAAGTGTGTATTGGCATAAGCTCATCCATTAAAACACTAGAGAAACGACACATCGCTGCAAGTGATGTTTGGCTACTTCTTCAGACTGTGTTGGATTTAACCAACAACGTTCTTGGGAAAGAATCAGAAAAACTTAATGCCTATTTGGAAGGAAGGCACCCAGCGATCTCATTTTGGCACGATGTCCAATACTTTGACCCCCGGAAAGCCAACCAGTTTATGGATTCCGTTGGCAACGAGACATTGCCTACGAGCTTGAAATCACTGGCAACGACGGAAATAGGGATTCACGAAATATTTAAATACAAAACATTACGGGAGACTCAACTATTTTCAAAGGATTTTTGTGTATTTGCTTTCTGGAAGCAATTCACACGCGAAATGCCAGAGTTGTGCAAGTTGGCAATCATGGCATTATGTATTCCTGCGTCGTCAGCTGAAGTTGAGCGGTCCTTCTCCACCGTTCGCAGGGTCCTGACAGCTCAACGCAATAGATTTACTGAAGAGAACTTGGGAATACACCTTCGCATGTGCTTTAATCAGAGTACCTCATTTGAACACACGGCTGAAGAATCCGCGCTTGACATGGACAGCGAATCAGATAACGATAATGAAATGGAAGTTGACTAATTTTAAATGTAACTATTGTTTGTAAATATGAAAGTGATCGTAAAACGTGTGGTAAATTGAATTATTGTAGTCGAAAAAGGCATGATTTTTAATAAAATTTGTGGTAAATTGAATTATTGTAGTCGAAAAAGGCATGATTTTCAAAGAGCATCATAAAGCAACTTAATTCTTTTGAAGGAGCAACTTCAAAAGGGGTCATAAAGCAACTTGCTGGTCACTTTACTCATCATCCATCTCGTTTTCTTCCTCGTCATCATCACTGTCGTTTTCTTCCTCGTCATCATCATTATCATTTTCTTCCACAACATTTTCGTCCTCATGCTCTACTTCGAAATTTTGTTCCACACCATTTTCCTCCACAGCGCCGTTTTCCTCGTTATTTTCATCCACATCGTCTACCCCATTACTATTCTTCTGGACACATTGTTCACAATGATTGTCATGTTGACAAAAGAGTTCATCGTCTTCTTCATTTCTTTCCATAAGTACTTCAAATACTGCCGGGAAAATAAACATTACTCGTCTGGACAGCAACCTTTCGTGGAAAAAAGGTGATGAATTGGATAAGTTTTCCAGGCCCTTTAGGTCCTTCAACGTTTTAAGTATCGGTTTCCAAATCTAATTCAGAACACATAAATTAAAGACACGGTTAATGTGGCTCTATTACAATTTTACTAAACTAAGAGCCAAATATGTCGTAACGGATTTACCTCTTCAGGAAACAGTCGAAGCAAAACGACTTCATCCAAGTCTTCCTGATTTTTATTTCTTGCATCTTCGGACAAATCTTGTGGCTGTGTGCAGCTCATTTTTTCTATCCTCGATAAATTTTCAATGCAACACAAAAACACTACAAACTGCAAAACCCTCGGAAAATGGCAAACTAAATAAATTCTACTTTGAAACTTAGCTGACAAATATATTTTTTACGTGAATCTTTTTAACTTGAAATAATAAAACTTTTGAGTTTTAAAAACGAAGTGCGTGTCTGCAAAACTTCCGGTAGTCAAAACGAGTGTGTTGACTTCACTAGATAAAAGAAGTAAATGAACCGATGAAGTGAAAAAGCTAGCAGCCATGGCTTTAAAGTAACTACCCTACATTTTGTAATACCAATACCAAAACCCCATGTCTGCATGAGAAAGAAATTAATTACAACTCGTGTGTGCATTTGGTTTACATTTACAGTGATACCCACCTTTGTAAAAACAAAGTGAAGTGGTTTTCTATAATTTATTGCATGAATCAATGCATTTCAAAGCAAAGCATGAAATTCAAAGGCGCCTGTAAATTGGTATATTTCTCAATAAAAAGGGTCTAAGCTTGAGGGTCCGTGCTTGAAAAACAGTAAGCTAAAGCTTAAACAAGTAGCAGTGGAAATCAAGTGGTTCAAGCTTATACTCTTTCCTCACATTTGAGCTGCTGTAGTGTCACATTTCAATATTTCACACATTGTATTGCTGCTAACCAAAATTAATGCGTTCGATTCTTGTCACCATCGAATAATCCGTTACGTCTGTCGTCTGGCGTAAAGTTTTTTTCGTGTAAAGGTATATGTCGTCTTTGCTATTTTTGATGACCCAGACTCAATATTGAGATCATTATTTAGAAAGTATTGGCAAAAATAAAAATAAAATTTGATATATTGAATTCACTGTTATTGGTTTAAAGAGCTTGCAGCTTTAAACATGCTTCTCTTTGTTTTTGCCACTATAAACGGATTTAATGTGGTTTCCAAGTGGCTGATATTGTATAATAGCGGTATATGACATCATGAATAAAATAAAGGCTGCTAAATTTTTTGTGGTTTTTCCATTAGTTTAATGATCGAGTTCACTAATGTGGAAATGTGTCCATTAGATATCCTACTCTATCGTCAGTGAAGACAAACGATACGAACGAGACATTTGTATTGCATGAATTAATAAATCAAATGAAAGATTTAGTATAATTGTATATTTTATACATTTTGGCAAAGGAATTAGAATGCAATTTATTTACCTTTAATAATTTTGTTTGCATGCACAGAATAGGTTTTGACATGTTTTGTAATTTTGGAACTAGAGCACCACATTCTGGGGAATGTCCAGACATAGTCACCCCGAAAAAATGATCCTTTGCTTACTTATTGGAACTGTTGTCATTGAACTGTACTTTTAATGTGGAGCAGTCTTAACAAACCCTTTTATGACCATTCACTCCAAACATTACCGAAAGAACAGTTGGGCACTGAATATAAAATGGATAAAAGACTTAAGTGCATCATACACTGGGTATGTCTCTGTGAAATCTTAAGAGGCTCTACGTCTGCGTAAAGACATTTATCCATTCAACTCACATACACTTCATTAGCAGCATACAAGTACAGACAGAATACCGGTGTGATGATCTGCTAATTGCACTCATCAAGCCAAAATAAGATAAAAGGGAAACATTCTTGAGTACTGGATTATACCACATACCATTTTGAGACTTTCACTTTCTCTTGTGTATTTTCCGTTTTCCGTCTAAGTATTATGTCCTTTCGCTTTCGTTGATACATGCCTGTTGGCTATTTCAACATTTCTCCAAAAAAAATCCGACGGCAGTTAAAATAAATGTTAAGCTCATGAACGATTTGTAATTTGTATTTACTAACAGTCCTAAATTCATGACTACTTGACTGCACTAAATTCAAAACCAAATTCGAATCACATTTTATCAACTCATTTTAATAACAGGCTTTCCATTTCATTTCACATTCTGTTAAACAAACAATAAAAGTCGGAAACGAGAACTTAAAATCATGGGATACTTTTACTCGATTGATCGAGAATATAACATACTCAATACAAATTCATTACTAAATTAAATTCCAAAAGTTAAGTTATTGCAGAATAAACATAAATCTTCTCTACGAGACTTATAACTAATTCTAATAGGGTGTGGGTATTACATGAAAGCAAGTATGTTTAAAGTAACAAATTTTGTACTAATTACACATGAAATCTTAATCCGTTAAATATAAATTTAAACAATAATTCTGTAAATAATTTAGTAGATACGGAAAACTTTCGTTTCGTAATACCCATTCCGTTAGTTTGAAATAGTCTAGATAAAAATAAATAAAAGCAACCGAGAACATGCCTGTCAATTTTGACATTCAAGGACAAATGAATTGAGACAACGCCACAAATGATACTTTAAATTATAATTACGTTTACTCAAAAATTTATTTAATGGTAAGTATTCACAACCACATAACAAACTAATTGTAGTAACGACATATTCCTTATTATCCGCTTCAAACTTAATTTACTGATTATGTAATAACATTAAAACATACTTACAAAGCAAAGCACTTGCATTCAATGTAAGAAAAAATATGTTATATAAAAATGCTAGCTTTTTAAGCCAAATTTTGTACAAAATTATCATGTATACTGATTTCATTGATTTTAATATTAGACTTCATTGGTTTTCCGGAAGAACAATAAATTATTTCAATTCAATATCATTGATTGATTTGCTTCGATTGGTAATAACTTCTATTAAAAAATCGTTTGCAGATATTATACCTTACTCGTATTCGATAAAATTAGATATTCAATTTATTTTAATCGATTGCCTCATAACATGAGCAAAAACGACATATTTTTTATTTCTTTATTTAGGAATAAATTATTATTTCTTTCACTTTTAAACCCCGTGATTTACTCTATAAACATATTTTTGTTTTAAAATAGTATTCGTCGATACTGGTGGAAAGTTTAGTTATTGCCAGTGTGCCCATAAAATATTCAGTGAATTTTTTTTCTATCGATTTAAATGTCCGCCGAAGATTTTGAGTAGATAAATGTATTTAAGTATATTTTAATTGACTTCCAGTTATAACAGTTGAGTTTCGGACAGGAGGCTCATTGCATAAAAAGAAATTTTATCCCCCGAAAAAGCGTTTACTTGTCGATTCAATAAATTGAACTGTTAAAAAGTGTTATAACAACAAACACAACATAAATGTAAATCAAACGCTTACATAACACCTAAATTGTAAAAAAGCTACGATCGATTCACTTACAACATTTTAAAATTCACCCTGCTACAGCACAAAACTAAACAGATACACCTCATCCATCCAAAATAAAACTTTAAATATTTAACAATTCGTTAATACTTTACTCGCGCCATGGCTCTGACACAACTTCGGGTTAAAAATTAAATAATCCGTGTATGCAATACTATGGGCTTTTAAACGCTGTAAAACATTTCAAGAATGACATAAGGTTAGTCATTCAGTTGCAATAACAATATTGACATAAGCTATCAGTAGCCAAACATAAGTAGATATCTTAATGCGTTGTGTGGATTGTGCATGTACACATAATTACAATCAACGGTAATTCATGTTTGCTCCATGTTTGTTTGCAATATATTTGTTGAGAAAAGTCAACTATTCATTCCTGTGATTTTGATGACACAAGGTACCGTTCTTGTGTTTTCTGATATGGGACAGGCTGGCGAAAAGCTTTCCGCAAGATTTCTAATGTAAATAATCTAGAAGTAGTTTAGCTTAATTGCACAAGCACCAATAATGATTTACGGAGGAATTATTATTTCATGACATTCAAAAATATTTATTCTAATTCGATGAGCATTTTATTAATAGAACTCCTTACAAAGCAAACTTAATCTCTCTTTTAATACATTGAATATTTACACTTGCACAGAAAATATGTTAATGCATTTAATATTTTTCACTTTGCGTATATAAGCATGTAAACACTCGAATGCGTGATATCTCATATTGCTTGCAATCATTTTCTGGAATGTTAAAAAATGGTAAATAAATAAGTGATGATAATAATTTCATCTAACTATTAAATGTACGCTTGGTGAAAGAGTTGTTTCGCAAAAATAAGCAAAGCCATAAATCTGTAATATACAAGATAAATAATTTATACATTATATCGATAAGCATTCCTATATAAATCAGTTTTGTTCATCTGATGTTGAATTTTCTAACGCTACCACACAAGCATTATCTTCAGAGCCCCATTTTGGTAGGGGAACTAAATTTAACTTTATTTACCTTTAATATTTTTTGCATGCACAGAATACATTTTGACTTGTTGTGTACTTTTGCACATATTGCACCTAAATCAAAACTTTCCACATTCTGGGCAATATCCAGACAGTCACCCAGAAAAATAGGTCCTTGGCCTACTCATTGAAACTGTCGTCATTGAGTTATATTTTAAAAGAAGAGCAGTCTAGACAAACCCTTTTATGCTCATTCACTCAAAACATTACCGTAAGAACAGTTGGGTTCTGAACATTAAAATGGATAAAAGACTTAAGTGTATCATACACTGTGTATGTCTGTATGAAATCTTAAGAAACTCTACGTCTGCGCAAAAACATTTATCCATTTAACTCACATGCACTTCATTAGCAGCATACAAATACAGACAGGTTACCGGTGTGAAACTCTGCTACTTGCACTCATCAAGTCAAAAATAACATAAAAGGAATACATTCATGCGTAATGAGTGTCCACACATACCATTTTCAGACTTTCACTTTCACTTTGGTATCGTCCAAATCGAGTGATGGATCCTAGTAATATGTACTTCACTTTGGTTGATGCATACATATTGGCTATTTCAAAGTTTCTCCAAAACGTTAACGTTAGAACTTTTGCTCTAACTTGAAATTCAACAAACGTATATTACCTCCAGATTCAATTAAACCCTATTAAAAATCGTCTGAAATTATTTATTTGTTCTTTAATATTACAAATTTTAACACTTCCAAAAAAGGCATTTTTGGGGTTATAATATATTATTCTGTGAAATGAAAAAATGCCAAAAACATGACCGTAAGCATACAATAGAATTTCCATTTCTTGTAAAAAGGGACAAGAGCTTCAAGGTACACCTTATAGTACACGAAAGGTCTCCTACTGTATACGAACCTCATTCAGAAATATGACATCTAACACAACAACTTTAACAAAACAACCCACTCAAAGGTAAGCTGGTCTTTATACCATGCAATTTTATGCATGCAGTGCAGTACAGCATGCTGTATAATACAAAGAAAGTCTCGATGCTTATGGCTTTCGTTCATTTGAGTTTTCATTACGAAAAAGTAAATCAGGTTGGAGAATATAACAATTATATACATCCCTAGAGAAATTCAAAAGAAGGAACCTTTTGTATTATTATGTGAAGATTTTTCCATGCATTTGACAAAAGGGCTCAGGTTTTATCATATAAAATGTGAACAGCTGCAGACTTCTTTTTTCCATTCAGATTAATGACGACAGCCGATGTTCAAAAGCTACCCATTCATTCATTCCTTTTACTAGTAGAAAAAGAATGATCCCTCAGATTACACGTAATATGGGAATTTATTCCCAATTTCTGGCTCAGACACTCAAATATGTAACGGAATAATTCAATACAAGTACAGTAAATACTAAACAATGATCCGAAGTGCTGAATACAAATGCAAAGTTTTTAGGAATATTGAACAAAACCAAATACTCAAAAGAAAAGAAGCCAACACAATGAACTATCCAGTAATGTTTACGTCGTTTTTCATGAGAAAGGGGACCTATCGGGTTTTATATGTGAATGTGATGCTTCAGAAGTACAGAATTATTACGACGAACAGAGTAAGCTCCATGGGAAGGTAATTCTATCCCAACATGAATAGGTACGCATAAACAATTCTTGCATTCTCCAAAAAGGACCGAACCTATTTCAGAAATCATATCAGGTCAACCTGGTTTCAGTAAAATTTGAAAGATTGGATGGAGAGCATCATATTTTCTTATTTTATTCAACAATTTGGTAAAAATACCGAATTGCAATTAAACGGTGGACTTTTATTGTTATTCATTCTAAAAAGTACTCTTGGTTTGTTTTTGTGAATTAAAAAAGTGCGGCTAAAAATTATATTCCCGGTGGGGTCGTTTTCGTTCACGTTCATAAAAATTATCTGGAAAGTTTATAACTAAATTTGAAGTTTATAGTGGTTTTTTTAAGCAATCTAGTGAGACAGGAACTCCAAAAATTTGTTTCAAAGTCAGTTCGATAGGAAAAAATAGTGGTTGTTTACAATTGTAAAACTGTTTGATCCAATTACTGACATAATAATGGAGAATACAAAAACCGAATTGCTGAGTAACAAAACAAAAAGACAAAAAGTCGAAACAGATGAAACACAATGTCGAAACTGGACGGACACCCTCATGTCTGATGATTCATTGGAAAATGATAAACTAGAAAAAGAGAGAAATTACTTAACTGATACAAAAAAATTCTTTCCGGAACTGGTACTAAAAATTATTAGCTTAATCGGATTTAAATATTTATCAGCTAAACATATTCGATGATGTTCATAAAAAATTAATCTCATTAAATCTTTTTCTTTTTAATTAATAGGTATGGAAAGAAGTTCTTAAGAAGATTGACGGGATGGATGACATTGAAAGTTGTACCAATTCCTCTTCATACTTTGGAACCATACTTGCAAGAGAAAGATATGATAAAGTTGTGCTTCC
>JAQFZG010001323.1:0-22050 GCA_034695465.1 Entomobrya nicoleti | reverse complement strand
TAGAGGAACTAGTGCTAAATGGAGAAATTTTGAATACGGATTGCTTCTGTCATGTGGAACGGTTATTTCTAAAGCCGAAAAAGTTGGAGAATCCAGCAAATATAAATGTTGTAATTATAGTGCTTATAGAAATGGAAATTAACTATAGATGAGCTTACTTCCGATATAGATGATGTGGGTTCTGTGAACGGGACTGGGTGCTAGTGATAAGAAAGCAGAGGTTACCATTTTTGGGCAGGAGTTCAACATCAAGTTATTTGAGACCAAATCTTTGTCATCTCAAAAAAGTCAATAATTAATGATAAATTAACAATGCATGGTTTGTTTTGAAAGTAAAGTAAAAAGCATTTGGCATGTAATTTCTAGAACTAAAACTTCTGAGAGTAAAAGAAGTGGATAAAGATGTGGATTTGGTGGAAATTACTTGCCCTTTTCTTCTTGATAAAATGGATTCTTGAATATTTCAATTATATCTGGTGGTTTGTAGTTATTAAGTTGCTGAAGAGTACATAGTCCGTTTCATAAATACGTGCGCCTTTTTGATCACTGGTAACTTTCAAACTAATGTACCAAATAAGCTCTACTTTTCAACGTTGTGTAGTATAAAGTCTAGTTTAAAACTATGCTGAAGAATTTTTCTTTAGCTACTTATACTTTCGAGCGAGGTCGCTAAACGTATTTCAGTCAAAACTCCGATTTTGTGGACATTTTTCGTATTATAAATTTCAATTGGGCATAACTTTCTTAATAGCAAGTAAAATGTCATAACTTTGGTTTTAAATTGGTGATATCAAGTTGGTGTTTAAATCACGACTACCACTCGTACTGGGAAGCGGAAGAACCTAAAACGACAGGGGCATGATTTTCATCAAAATCTAATTTTGCGCATTTGCTTTTTAAGAAATGCCAAATTCGAGAAACCCACCGAGCACATCTCAGGCAGAGTCCGAACACATTATGTATTATATACCAAACACTGCTCATGGGTAGCCTAACCTTCCGTGTTATTTCACTAACCGTAAATATATTGTCCTTTTTTAATATGGCTTGTACTTTCTCTGCAGTCCGCGAATTTTCACTAGTTTGGAGTCGTCCAGTTCTTGCGTTCTCCTGAGCACTGATTTTTCCACTAGAGAATTAGTGATACCATTTTTGAATTACCCAAAGATTGGGAGATAATCGAGCCAAACCAATTTCTATCTCTGTCTGAGTCATGCTCTAAGATATGCCACCAAATTATAGCACCTTCAGTCACGACCGTTTCTTTTTTGGAGCTGTAAACTGTGTTTTGTTTCTGGGCTGTAACGATTGAACAGTAATGCCTAGATGAAAATGCTTTAGCAAATTTTTAAGCTAGACTTTATGCTATAGAGTGCAGAAAACTAGAAGTTGTTTTGCGTCTTTATTCAAGAGCTATTACTGATCAAAGAGGCGCACGTATTAATGAAACGCACTATGTAATCATACTTGAATGCATGCCAAAATAATACAACAACTTGTTGGAACTTTTGCAACATTTTTATTGATTTAATTCTTTATAGTTTTATTAATGTTTGCTTATTATAACTAATTAAATATGAATTTTATTTAAATACTAATTAAATAATTAAATGTTATACAACTAATGATTGTCGGTCTAAACTGGCCATAACATACGACATTTGACGTTTTGAATAATTTTATCGAAACATGTCAATTCAAATTTTTTAATCTACTCGTATCACCACCGAAACAACCAAATGATTACTTTAGAAAAGATATAGTGAATTGCAGCAATAATACAAATGCTCAAAAGTATAAATAAAGGCCATTCTAATATCAAAAGTTTCCAAATACATAGTCCGATAATGACTGCACCCAATACAAATTTTATCAGTGCTTTACCAAACTTCCATAAACGACTTAGAAATATCATTAACCAATTATATATCCAAAGAGCTATAGTGTAAATTGCATCACAGACATCCCTCAATTTTGGTTCTTTGGTATAATTAACTGATGAGAACGCAATTTCAGGTGTTCCACGATGATATTTCATTTCAACAGAATCATACGTATGGTTTTCGTGAAGCAGATTATCAACATTATAAATATGTACCTTATCTCTTAGATACCATATCCTTATCATTGTTTGAAAAAGACTTACCCGTCCAAACTCTTGCTGATTACACCAACTCTCAGAACCTAATATACTTGCATTACTGTCATAACTTTGAATACTTCCATGCATCCTATTTAAGTCGTAGTAATTTCCCAAACGGGCTCTCAAGTAGTCCAAATTACCGATTTTAAAAACATCTTGTCTGTTTGGAGGCAATTCGTGTTCCTCCAATATTCTTCCCAGTTTTCCATACTGCCAGTAATGCCGTGAGCCGTAATCTGTCAAATGGAAAATAATACGATGAGAATAAATCGACTTTCAGTTTTAATATTTTCGAGAACTTACAGGTCCTCCAAGTAAACGGAAGGCAAACATTGGAACTTTTAATCGTTTCTCTTTCGAATTGTCGGCATAACAAAATCAACATATTTTTGATCGGGATGAAACTTTGAGCATCAATATAAATAGCTCCCACAATTGATTCCAAAAAGTCATGAATGTCATTCACCGTCACATTATCCGGTTTAGCAATAAAACGTTGTAAATTTAATCCATTTGCGATAGGTTGTTGAAACTTTTTGGAGACAAACTTTGTTATCGTACGCAAGTTAAACTTTTCTCCATCCCTGTCATTTATGTAATGCCAGTACAAGTACTCACATATAACTAACTCATACACCGCATCTCCTAAAAACTCCAATATTTCATAATGTGAAACACCTGAAATATAACCTTAGTATATGTAAAAGTATAATAAAAATCACTTAACATACGCTTTTAAATCATTAAAAATGGCGTACATTTTAAATGGCAGTTTTTTTGCTGTCATTTACGGAGTGGTGATGATGATGATGATTGTGATAATGTATACAGTTTATATTAAGAAAAAGTGACTTAATAAATCATTGTCATAATGCTCATCTTTTCATGCTCATATATTTTAGTAGTAAGAAAATGTCAATTAAGTACAACTTTGTATGAGTGGTATATACAAATATATTTACAATAAACAAATCATGCTCAAACGTGTACAAATAATAAGGTAAATGATTGAAAGTGGTGGTAATGTAAATAAATCTATTTTGTCATTTTGAAATTTTTATTTATTCTTCTTGCGTATCTTATTTGCTCTATAAATCGAATGATATTTTCATCAAGTGCGTGCAGTAGTAGTGTAGTGGTGGAGTACTTCGTGCTTTAAAGAAAACAGAGATTTCATTGATTTTTTTATCAGCTCTTATTGCTTGCTACGTTGGACATATGCTTCCACATAATATCATGACGATGATGATTTTTTACAAGTTTTGTCCAAAACTGCTTTGGATCAATGAAGCTAATTTTAAATAATTGTATGTTTGGTTATTAAAGTATGTTATCTAAACTAACTCCTTATAGCGTCGGTTTTTTGAGAAATTGGTCTGTCCCTTTTCTGTGGTAGTTGAAAATGGTCGGTTTTCCATGCATTTAAATGAGGGGAATTTTTTTGTTGCAAAATTTTGTCCAAAACTGCTTTGGGTCAATGAAGTTACTTTTAAATAATTTTATGCTTGGCAATTATAGAGTACTACCTGAACTGACTCCTTATAGCGTCGGTTAACAAAAAAAAATTGTCTCGTCTATTTTTGGGTGTATTTAAAAATGATGGTGTTTCCATGCATTTAATTAGGGAGACTTTTTTTATTGAAATTTTTTGTCCAAAACTGCTTTGGGTTAATCAAGATACTTTTAATTAATTTTATGCTTGGCAATTATAGAGTACTACCTAAACTGACTCCTTATAACGTCGCTTTTTTGAAAAAAATAGTCTACCCTATATTATGGGAAAGTTTATTATTTACGTTTTCCTATGCATTCAGAAACCTGATTATTGACAAAGCTGGCTTCAGTTGCTGCATTTCTGCAGTCAGAGATTTGAATGCATGAAAGAACAATGCGAGAACAATAATGTCAATTTGGTTTCAAGAATCCATCGATTAATTTAATTCATCGATAACATTCATCATTGAAGTACATGACAGTATTACAAAAGGTAGTCAATAAATATTACAAATAGCAATAAATAAATTTTACAAATAATAGTATCAATAAATATTACAAGTAGTAATAAATATATTTTACAACTAGTAATGAACAAATTTACAAATAATATTACAAATAATAGCATCAATTATTTACAAATAGTAACAATCAATAAATTTGACAAAAATGCAATATTTTTTGGGTTACCACTACCACTTCAGTTACAAGTTGTGAATTGACCAAGTCAAAAACTGAATTACAGGCACAAAAATTAATTAAAACATTTTTCTATCCATAATTCAGAATGCAACCTTGCCGGATAAATTGTATGTACTGAAGATGTGTTGCGGTTGTCGAGTAGACGTTGTTAAGATGGGGGGAGTTATAGGAGAGGCGTTGTTGAGCTGCAATGCGACGGGTACCCTTCTTGAGTTGAGTGGGATGTTGAGTTGGGGTGGTTTGGTGGAGGGGGTTTCTTGAGCTGAGTAGGATATTGAGTTGGGTGGGTTGGTGGAGGCGGGTTTGTCGAGCTGAGTAGAGATGAAGTGTAGTTGCTTTCAATTGATATTGAAGAACATTCTGTCTGGAAAAAGGATGAATGCAAAAACTTCAATCATTTTACCTGACAGAAAGTTCCACCACAATTGTTTAGATGGACAGCTGCTTCCCCTTAAACCCCGGTCATATTCTTGCTGCAATCACTGCTCACCTGGCTTTGTTGAAAGTACATTGAAGTCAAAAGTATTTCCCGTCATGCTCAGTGAATCAACTTAGCACGAAAAGAAAGACTTTCAATGACAAGTATTTGTTTAGCCTGGATGCAATTACTGTGGCTAAAATAAAATAAAATAAAATAAAAATACTTTATTACTTGTTCAAATGTTCTTGTTCAAAATTTATCTGGAATCTAGAACTTACCAGGTCATTGATTATTTCCCAATTTTGGCTCATGATGGGCAGTGACGATTGTTGTCGACATCAGTAGTCCTGCAAATTCTCCTATCGTTATAATTACAACATAAGAGAACCAGCAAGGCTACTGCAGCGACAGATAACAGGATATGCAGATGCCGTCAGTGAAGTATTACCCCCGGGCTCCCACTGGGAAACAAAATCAAATAATATAATAACAATTTCTTTACGACTAAAGCTTTATTTTTTATTTAACTTTTCGTCCCGCTGGTCTCTCCAGGCGGTCATCAGGTTAACGAGCTCCTCACTGACGATTCCATATAATTAGAAAAAAAGTTACATTACTTTTCATTACTCCTTACCATATCACGTATTCTGGAAATTTGTAGACAGCCAGTTACATTTCAGTTGCTGAAATTTTAATACCATTTTGATGAAAGTTGGGATTTGGAAAAGGAACAAAAACTACTTTACCACCCCCCAGCTTTCAACCAAAGAGTATTACTGGTAAACTGAATGTTTTATGCGGTTCGATCCTCCTTGTTCAGTTGAGGGATGCATTTATAATTACGAAAGGTTAAATCACATCCGACTGTAAACAAACAGCACAAGTTTACATGCCAATTGTGATTCACACCCGCGTAGTTATGCAACTGAAGATGGGCGTCCTCCCTTTGGTAACAATAAAAAACAGAATCATGATAAGCGGGATTAATATTGATGGTGAGAATGACAACTTGAACCTGGCACCCTCATCACCAATACTAATCCAAACTTATGTTATAATGTAAAAGTTCCTTAACCTTTCTACTGCCTCTGGTGGTATTATCCAGCATTCCTGATTAGGGGTAGGAAATGCATCCTGTCCATCCTCAAGTCCCCAGCGTCCTCCCCAAGATTAAAGTTTGTATTGAAGCTGAAATGTCGGAGGAGGTTAGGTGATACAAATAAAACCATAACACCCACACCTCCTCCAAGTATTCAAATTCATACCACCATCTCGTCCTCCTCGTCCTTCTTGGAAGCGTACTCCATGAGAAAGCTTTTAAGCAAGTGGAAAAGCAGGAAATGATGGATGTGATTAAAATCTAACTACACCTCAACACTTCCTGGTCGTCCCACGTTGTTCTGCTCTCTTTAAACATGCCCCCATCGTCACTGAGTGTACACATTATTGGGTTGCTACAAGGTAAATAAAGGAAAAAGCCAAGTAAAAAGTTAGAAAATCAAGAACTACTAACCCTGTTACCGGCTTCTACCCCAATTAACCTGGACATGTATATTTGCATGTGATGCTAAGTTGAATCGAACATGTGGAGTGGTAGTCCGCAACAATTCCACCCAAAAGATGATTGTAAACCCAACACAAAGAGATCAAATAGAAATTCTCGATTTAACATTAACAAGAACATCTAGGTGATCTCTTAGGGTCAAGGTTTACTTGACTCGGCTGCAACTTTGGAACCTGAAATAAAAACTAAAACATGATTAAATAAAACGAAGCGAAGACGCGTTTCGCCCCTTATCCCGGCAATTGGGGCCCCCGGGCTCTTCAGAGAGAAAACCCCTGTGGGTTTTTTTAGGGAGGGTAGGGGGATAGCGATTACCCCCAAACCCAATTCGTACTGACGCAGATGGGGGACATATCCGCGTCCCAACTGTTTTAGCAACGAGTCGCCAAAACAGTTGGCTATCTAATCTAGCCTAACTGTCCCCCTCTAATTATAAAATGACTAGATAATTTAACTTGTTTGACAAGCTCTTCTACGGTTTGTTGATCTGAAAGAACAAACACCGAAACCAGAGTTGCAAAATACTGGAAATGTACGAAGTTGCCACGCCAAAATTTAATTTTGGTCACCAGCTATTACTAAGAACTAGTCGCATACTTGCAATATTATATTTTATACATAACTAGAAAATTAAAAATAACTTAAACGTCTAGCTCTTCTTCGGTTTGTTGGTCAGGAAGGCAGTAAAGACAACGAAACCAGAGTTGCAAAATACTGGAGATTAGGTATGATGTGGCGACTCCAAAATTTAATTTTGGTCGCCAGTTATTACTAAGAACTAAGCGCATATTTGTAATACATGCATCATTATATTTTTTTATACACAAGTTGCACGCACGCGCCTCTAAAATGTTTTCGTGATCTCTTATACAACTTCGAAAAATTGACTTAAATTTTAAATATAATTGATAACAGTGATAACCTAAGATTTCTAAAGTAAAACCCCTAATGGATTCATCACTTAACTTGAAAGTATGCAAAATACAAAAGTATATTATAAAAAAATTATACCTGCATATAGTACATCTTTTATCTGTACAAAAACTTAGCGCAATTGATCGTAATCTATTTTCGTTTTCATATGTTACTACACTAAAGTTTATGTACTCTGGTGCTATCGCCCCAAAGTCAATTGTGGTACTATCGGGATTAAACCCCCCTGCAGCCATTACAATCAGACCACTTTACCATTTGGTTTTGAAAGAATTTACTAATTTCAACATTTACAGGGGCATCAATTCTAACCCCGTACTCCTCAATTAATTCATAGATGACTTTTGATACTTTTGAATGACAATAAAAGCAAAAATATTGGGGTGGGGGATTTAAGTGCATGCGCCTACATTCCCTAAACAAATCAATTAATTCGTTATATACTGATTTGCAAATAACAAGAAACTCGTGATTTAATATGTTCGATCTAGTAAAATTGTCACATACAGAACTAATTAATTCTACCAGTAAATAAATGAAATATAAAAAACATACTCTACAATTAAAATTAACTTGATAATTATGAGCTATAGCGCTAAAGAAAGTTTTGTAATTTGGTCCGTGATGGATGTTCTTACAAAATGGATGACAAGTGTCTTCACAAGCGTAACCCCCACTAGTTGTGGGGGTTTGTGCTTGCATAATAGAATGTTATATTATTTATTACCTTGTGTCCAGGGGAAAAATATCCGTCACTAAAAAACTTATTAAACAAGATATTAAATTAACAAATTATGTACACTTAAATACCCGTAAGAGAACTTGTATTATCCTACCTAACACTACCTAGTTAACCTAAATATTTTCCTATAACACTACATTTTTATTTCTTAGGTGGAGGAGAAAAACTCCTCTGGTGTAGTCGCAAGATTATGATTTCCATGGCCTGAGTGGTCATCGTCTTCTTGACGTGACTTTGTATGGAACTCGTTTATAGCTATGATGGATTCCTCGTTTATAATTTGAGCATACGTTTTTTTGCAGCAAATTTGATAGTAAACTACAAAATTGTAAAAACAAATTGGGCATTTCTCACTGAATAAATGTCGGTATTGAAACAAGTGGAATTTCAGATTAAATGTTTTCCTCCCTTCAGTTATATCTTCACAAGTGGGTTTATGATTACTATCTAAACTTTCCGTCGTGTTAGTTAACGTCGTCCGTTGGGGGCACATTATTAAATGTCAATAAATCTTCAAAACTATGTGTTCTGTGGAGTGGACACTTTTCCAAAACTTCTTTGGCAGTATTGAAATAAAAATTTGACTTTTCTAACTCATCCGGAAAGTCACTTTTTCCTACCGGAACACCGGCGGAAGTTATTGTATGAAAACTGATAAAGCAGGCAACACATTCTTTATTGTGTCTTTTTGGAATTGAAGTGTTGACAGCTGGAGTGTGACTAACTTGATTGTGAACTGAAGTGGATTGATTTATGCAGTTCATACCATTGTGACCTAACTCTACTCTCTCCTTTGTGATTGTTTGAGAGGAGGAGTCTGTGTGAGCAAGCCCATATATGCATGGCTTGCTATAAGGTCTAACTCTATGTGTCTTATCTTTCAATGCCTTCATCTTGATTTATGGTAAGATATGAATTAAGATATGTTGTAAGATATGAAGTAAGATATAAAGTAAGACATGAAATATTACCAGCTTTACTTTCTTACCACCGCTGCTATTGTGATACTCGTCACAAGAATGCTTGGCTTGACACAGGGTTGACTTGTTAAGCACCCGATTTGGGTAGAGATGAAAGCACTCCCAAGGTCTACAAGCTTTTCCTAACACAGTAAATCCGAGAATGATTTCATTGGATTTATTTACACAATGATAAGGATCAGGAGAGTTTGTAGCCATACCTCTTAAAAAGATCTTACTATTATCTAAACAATTTAAACAGCGTACTACAAGATAGGCTGAAGCCACACAAAAAAATAGCAAAAAAGGTATTTTCATTTTTCCTCTTTTTCTAAACCCATCTCCTCAAAGGAATGACGAACGTTTTGTATTAACTGCTGCAATTTTTCCGATTGTTCACAATCTGTCCTTTTAATCTTTATAAATGTAGCACATTTTTGTTCAGTATTTTGTCCTTCCAAAATGAAATTAAGATATTGTGCTGGATATACATCCATAATTGTTTGACTATAATAGTCTATGTAAATGAATGACTGTAAAAGTTCAAAAAATATGGTGACACTTTCAATGTTATCACATTTATCGGACACTGGTATACATGCATTAACATATTCGGGAAAATAACTACGAAGTAATGATAAACTTGAGATTTGTAATTTAACGATATTTTCAATGTTATCTTCCGTCAAAATTTTATACGACGATTTTTTACTCACCAACGAAAAACACTGCGAAAGAAGACTATCTTTTTTCTCTGCGTATGTTTGCCAAAAAGATTCACTGTTTTCTTTCTGAACTGTACTAACCGCTTCACTGTTTCTTTTAATTTTTTTAAACTTTTTTTGTAATTCAATATCTACTGTGGTATCGGAAACACCTTTCCTAATTTTGCAAATTTCTTGAAACGCTATATCAATTAGTAAGAGCAAAGACATTTTGTCGATATAATTTAACTACTTTGCACATCTGGAGGCAACTTGGGGGGTGATATTCTTTATCTCTCTCCTCTGGGGGCTGTTTTAGTCGACTGATGAGTGAATGGTAAAATTTATCCACTTTTATATCGTTTTGAAGATAGTTTGCACTAAAAGAATTAGTCACCGTTGCATATGGAACATTATGTAACCTATGCCATGTTAGGAACACACAATACTGGCCACATAAATCAGAATCATCGTGTTGATGCTGGTTCTTATTCGACTTAACGATTTTGTATGGTAGTTTTATATTGTAAAAGTCGCATGTTTCCCCGTAACTGTCGTAGTACTCCACTACTGATGTTTTGTTTATGTTATATATGTAGAACCATAACCAATGTTCACCGGAAGTGTATGAATTTCCAGTATTGCAATTAATTATGGCAGGTTTTCTCATGACAGGTAAATGAAGTAGTTCATCCTTTGCTATTGTAAAAG
Organism: Entomobrya nicoleti; assembly: GCA_034695465.1. Lineage (NCBI taxonomy): Eukaryota > Metazoa > Arthropoda > Collembola > Entomobryomorpha > Entomobryidae > Entomobrya > Entomobrya nicoleti. The sequence goes on along the minus strand of JAQFZG010001323.1, from coordinate 11,677 downwards.
CAAATGCTTTTCGGCCAGTTATTCTTTTTGTTAAATTTTGCAACTCATTTTCATCCATGTTTTTTTTATTTGTTTTTTGTTCTACTGAATATAAATGTGTGATTTGTCCATGCTTAAAAGTTTGGGCACTACGTAATAAAACAGAACGTTTAAATTCGAATCTGGTGGGGTTTCAAATGTCAGGTGTATTTTTACATTACCTGTTTTATTCAAGCCATATCTATCCTCTTTCCCGTTGCTTGTCCAATTCACAGCGACCATGAAGTATCCATGCTTTATATAGTCTTCTAGTGTAAGATCAGTCATTTCTCCAAAGCAAGATGTTACGTCACAAAATTGCCTATACAACCTCATGTACAAATTATTATCAATTGACTTTTCATTATTGGACATTAAGGTTTTCTCTCCATTAACTGTCATGTACACACTACTTAAACCATTTGGTTGGAAATTAAAAGGGTTGAGGGATACGTCACCATTAAAGCCTTTACTGGGAGTGACACAAACGACTCCGAATTGGGGTACTTCAGTCATAAGTGTCTCGGAAGTAAACTGAAGACTTCCTTTGCTGACAACAAACGACAATGTTTGGTAGTCAAAAAATGGATAGTATAGCCTGTTTCCCTTATCAAGAATGTCCTTGTGAATTTTTTCAACGCGACTATTAACGATTACCTTTTTCACATCGAGATAGGAATGTAAAATCTTGAGTTGATCTTCAAACACTGCGTTTTCCGCTAACGCTGTAGATAGCAGACAAAACTGAGCCGGATTTTTGCGTAATCTCAATCTAATACTCACTCCAGGCTGTATATATTTTTCCTGAAAAAAAAGGGGATGCGAGATTTTGCTGTAAACCTCAAATGAATCTGATTGGCTTATTTTCTTAAGATTCTGGTAAGCTTTATTGTCAGGGTCAACAGCGGTGCCGGAAGTCTCAGTAAAAAGTAGCTCTGATCGCAGCTTTGTAGTTTTTGACGGCTCTCCGTAATTTATGATTTTGTTTAAATATGCGCTGTAAGCGTACAGATTGCTACCCGTACATATGTTCACCCCATTCAAATAGAGGTCAAGCGATTGAAATAAAGTGGAAAAAATACAATTAGCTACTGCCGTGGAACTACCCGATGTTAAATTTTCACCTTTTTTGTCACAGCATTTTAATCGCATGTACAAAAAGGTGCTTGAAAGGTCAATGTAATGTTGTTCATCGCCTTGAATGTAAAACTCAAGGAATGAACTTTCACTAAAAGTTGGAAACAAACTCTCAATTTTCTCGGAAAGTAAAGACACGTCAGTTGATGGTATTTTAGATAATCTCAAAGACGTATTGTAGGCAGCATCTGATTTGAGAGGCTGAGATTCGAGTTCTTTCTGGCGACGTCTTTCCATCTTATCGCTTTCTCCTTACACGTCTCCCTTTCTTACTTGATATTTTTTTAGTTTTTTGACAGCTTTTTCTTCTGCGTCTTCCCCCTCTCAAAGGTTGCTTTATACTAGATGGCTTACGGCGACCCTTACCTTTTATAATTCGACGAGTTCGCCTTTTTTTCTCCGCTTTCAATGATTTTAGTGGAAGAAGGTCGTCAGGTAGATCCTTATTACTGTTTTCCATGTCAACAAAGCACTTCCGCTCTTCGTCACATGTCACGTCTATCATTATATTGATTTTAATTTAAAATTCAGAGTTACTGTAGTTGGGTTATGACTGAACTTTAAAAATTCAAACCTGTCTGTCTGTAGGCTTATTGAAATCTGAGACATGTGTGAAACAACAATTGGTTTATATACTAATGACCTTGGCTCGTACAAAATTTGATCCGATTTGGAATTTCTGGGTATAATTGAAAGAATGGGCAACTCTTTCCCCGCAAATATCTGATCTGAGATTAAATTACAAAGAACTAAAATTTTTTCACAAGAGGTGGGTTTTGGCTGTTCGAGATAAAACTCATTTTTTCTGTTTGGGTAAATAATTTCCTTTGGAATTTGAACCGTTCCTTTTTCTTCAAATGTAAAAAATTCGTCCCGATGCAAGTATTTATTTAAAAATTCCGAGAGAAAAATACGTTTTGTAAAGGGTTCCACGGAAAAGTCCAGTCGGCTTGTTGACTTTTTTACATGAAAGGTAATGTCGTGTCCTGCCTCTCGTAACTTTCTCTGAATTAAAAGCATTAAATCTGGCAAATCTGGTTTACCAATTATTTGGTCCAACATCACTGATGAACTTAAAACTTTAAATTCTAACAAGTGACCTGCGGGGCCGTTGGGCAAGTTATTAAAATGTTCTAGGTCAATTTCCATGTCACTATCATATTCACCGGGAGTAAATACTTCCGTTGAAAATCCTAGAATTTTGTTTAATGGCTCGTGCACATATAAACTGAATCCATCAGAATTATTGTATGACAGCTTTACTGACGTTGGTATGCCATGCACAAAAAAAGGTGAAATTACAATCGGCATTTGAAAACGACGAACTCCAATCATAATTTTCTGGACAAAGTTTGACCAAAGATCATTTTTCGTTTCAGCCAAAATTTGTTTCATGATAGTATCTTGTACAACAATTTCATTGTCACTTTTAATTACATCAAAAAATGGTTTTGACGCATTTTCGTCTGAATGTAACTCTGTTGTTTCTTTCTGTGGCTCATACAAATCAGTTAAGCTAGCACTTTGCAGTGCAACTTCATAGTCACTCAAGTCTATCGTGCGTGGTAATATATTCGAAAAGTGAGTACTACTATTGTGTGAAAACGACTCAGCGTTTAAATTACTTACTAACGTAACTGAAAATGCAGACTCCATTATTCTGGGGTAACAAGAGAGAGTTCTGGATCGACGTAAGTTCCGCTTAATTGATCATTAGTATCTGCAGTTTCCAGCACGTAAGAAAAAATTGGATATGTATTTTTTATTGCTTTTATCCTAAATATTTTTTTAGAAAATCCTGGGGTATAACCTTTCCTAAAAATTAATCTTTTCGAGCTTACCCGCTACCCGCTTACTAAATCGTTAAGAGCGTATTTATGAGGCTTTCTCGGTGTTTGTATTAGCTTTTTATACATGTTTGAAAATGCAATTCCGCTATTACTCGCATTAACGTCGATCGGCCGCATTTGATGTGCAGAATGCACTTTAGTATTATGATTTTTCGCAATCTGTGGTAGGATGTCTATCCAGCGTTTAGTATTAGTCAATGTGAAATTTTTCCAGATTATTGATTTAACGTCTTTTATTATTCTTTCGCACCTAAATGCCTTCTGCTGACTACTGGTGGTGTAGTGGTGAATATTATATTTTGCAAATAGTTTCTGTACATGCGAATTTAAAAATTCTACCCCTCTATCTGAATGGACTTGTACAGCATACTTTTTACCCCCTCTACTAAGCTCTTTAAGTGCTTCTTTCAAGGCCAAAGCCGTGTCACTTCCTGATTTCGTTTTCATTTTAATTAGGCTGACCATTCGACTGAACGTGTCTAAACATACAAGAATCCAGGCATAGTGGTTATTGCTATATTTAAATTTAGACATGTCTATTAAATCAATGCAATAATTATAATTTGGTGAATGTACTATTAGCGCAGGTCGTGTGTATTTTTTTCTCATTGGTTTATGCATTGAAAAAGCTTCAATCCGACTCAAACTTTTCTCCAGTTTTTTAAGATCAAGAGCATTTTTCCTGCTCTTTGCAAAAGCAGATAAAGAGGCTAGAAAAGCAGGATCATGCTTATTTTTGTAGGCTCGTTCTACATATGCATCTTCTAGAGTTGTTTTTTGCTTACGCTTTACCATCGTAGTTTTGCTCCTTTTCTAGTTTTTTTGCTGCTCTTTTAATTTTCTTTTGCACTTTCAGACAGAACAGATCTGGTGGGACTTCCAGTCGTATAATAAGCAATAAAAATTGCTTATATTCTGATGGTTCTTCTCCTTTTCCTAAAACAGAGTAGGTACAATATTCCAAAATATTCCAAGATGGATTTATCTCGGGTGTGTAAGCTGTACTATAGCCTAGGAAATCCCATGTAATACCCCCAGCAGAGAGAAATGTGAGAAGAGTTTTTATCTTTTTCACGATTCGTTTTGGGTACGCAGCTAATTTGTCATCTACTTCGTCATGATTTATTCTGCACTTTTCGTAGACATCTTTCTTAACTAAATAATACAAATGGGTATTAGCACTCGGATTGAATGACATGGTTTATGGCCCAGAGAACAAGTCTATATAACACTATAGCTATAACTTGCCTAACAGCTTTCCTATTTGCAAGAAATACACTCACTGCTCTATTAAAGCTTATTATACGAGTTACGCTGAGTAGTTCTTTTTTTGATTTAATTTGTTTTGTTTGTAAACAAAAGTCTACGCATTGTATTATGCTTCTGATTTCGTCTGGTGATGCTTGAGAAATGAGGTGATGATATGTCCGGGTGTTACACCTGACAAGTCTCATTAACCAATTAAAATGGTTGATTACTCTTTCCATCGTTAGGAATAAAAACAACTGTTCCTTCAGTTGGTATTATGCTACTGCGATAACGGATTTTATCAGGAGTGGTTGGATCAAATGAAAGAAAGAAATGACCGTATGTTTTGTTGGCAGTGCAGAATTTATAAGCATCGCTCCAAAATTGAAGTTTTGTTGGATTTAAATTTCTAAAGTAATAGCTTAATTGTCCCTCGTGGAATGTTTTAAACAGGACCAAGTGGGTAGCATTAAGAGTCCATGCTCGACCGTTTTTTGGAAAGAGAAGTTGTGATAAGAATAAAATTGTTAGTTTTTCATGATGACTTCTATTTATGAAAAACTCCGTTATGTATGAATTTTCTTTTGTGCTGGCTTCACCCAAAAAATCATCCACGATAAGGAGCAGTTCTGTATCGTTTTTTTCTAGTATTTTTTCTAATTCCTCTTTGCTGCCTACAAATCGTAACGACTTATCCTTTTTCTCTGCTACTTTGAATATCTCTTGGAAGGTTTTATAAAAATATACAACTTGTTTTGGCGCATCCCGAAAAACAGTATTCCTTTCTTTCGCGATTTTTAATGCTAATGTACTTTTACCACATCTCGAACTACCTATTAAAAGTGTTGTCGTATTAATTTGGAGGCGAGGGTCGAAAGGACCCCACGGATCCATTCCTCTTTATAATCCTTCGGCGGTGTTGATCCGTAAGAATAGGAGAGATGATTTTTTCCAGATGTGAAATTCTTTCTTGAAAACGACTTTTATCCGCTTGGATTCTTGCCCGAGTTTCAGAACGATAAATTTTCCACTCCGGGGATTCCCCAATATAAAACACCACGTCTGCAGAAAATGAAACTTTTTTAGTCGTTGGGAGCATAATGACAGATGTTAATTCGCTGATGACAATTTTATATCTCCATAAACCCATGAGGTCTACTTTCATTTTTATTTATCCATATTCTGTCACCACAAGAAATAGAGAGCATTTTTCGGCGAGTTTCACTTATACTGAAACCAGTGATATCTGATGTTATAGATTTAAATGTAAAAAATCCATCATCCAACATGTTTAAAATATCACGGTATTTTTGATGAGTAACGTTCACTTTTCGCACTCCTTTACTGATATGACGCGTACACGAGGTACATGTAGTTTCTCTTGTCTGATGAAATTTACAATCTGGGTATTCTTCAAGTATGCTTAGGCATTTTGAGCGTAAGGCAATATAGCTTCGTATGTAAAAAGCTTCAAACTTAAGAAGAAGTGGCTGGGGTTTGGTGGTGCTATCGTAAAGCACGCAATCAGTAGGCACACTGTTCATATCCAATAAATGTCTAATTTTCATTAAATCTTGCAGTAAATTGTGAGCTTGAGTTATACGTAAAATCACTGAATCAGTTTCGATATAACATATAGTCACCCTTTCCTTCCACAACGGTTTTATATAATTATAAACCAGATCATAAAGGCGGTATTTGCTTTCCATTAAAATGTGATAAGTCAAAATTTCGTTTTTGCATACAAAGCTTTTTTTCGTTTCATGCTAAATAGTGCTAAATTTTGACTTATAGAATGAGCATCTAAAAAAGTACTTTTTGCCAGCAATCGGTTGGCCGTTTTCTCATTTGTACATACAACTACCCTAATCTGCTGCTTTGACTGAATAAACTTGCCGATTGCCAAGTTGCTACACGATTTAGATAAACGAGCAAATAAATCACTTTTTGCATGCTTTCTTCCTTCTGCGCATTTATTTACAAAAGGTGTAAGATGATATTTTATCTTGTATGATATGACTTCATGAATTTGGATCATCTGCATGCCAAGTTTGAGAAAAAGTCTCAGGTTACGATGACTTAACCAAATACGTTCTTTATGGTGCATATCCAAGCTTATCCGCGAAAGTGGAGTACTTTCGTTTTCTCTCAGTAATGTTTTTATGTCATTATAAATGTTTTTTAAACTGTCTTTTGTGACTGTTGTTCTAGAAAACGCCAACGGCATATCCCAGCTAGCCTTATGCAAAGAAGTCGGGTATAGCAAAGAAACGTTACATATAAACCACGTATCATCTTCATCATTTATTTTAAAAACATCAAACTTTTCTACTTCTTCTCTGTTTAGTAATTTGTAATCGTTATAGGGGGTCCTCTCCCCACACAGAGACGAATACATTGAATTGTAGTCCAAGTAAACCACTTCAGTTGTCTCCTCTGGTGTCACATCTAAATCTCCAAGCCTTTTTGATCGTGTTTCTACATTTCTAATATTGCAAAGTGAGATACCACCACACATCGATGATTCTAATTTCTTTATGATTTCAGGAGATTTCAAATATTCATAATTAGTTTTTGAGACATAATGTAACGCCCCATAGCTAAATGATGCTAGTGACGCATCATACAACGGCATAACACCGAAAAGATTCATTGCCCATTTAGCATAGGCCATCAGCAATCCGCCAAGACCATAAACGGAAGATTTTAACACCAATAACGCATAATCTTTTATGTTTTCACAACCACCAACAGAAAACATGTCCATGGCATGAGCATAATGCTCAGGTGTGAATGAGTTGAGGTGAGATATGTCACAAAATTCCTCATATTTTGGCATGTGCTTTAGCCAGTCCTCTTCTGTTTTTACAAAAGTATGGGGAAATGTGAGACCCTTTCTCATCCTTGAAAATTGTGCAGAAGTAAGCGCACTTTTCATTAAACAGAGATCTTCATCGTCAAGCTGACATATTAAATCATTCAGATGTTGGCTGTTAAAATGATATTCTGCGTCCAGAAAAACAATTTTTCGGTTGATTGTCATTGATATAAAAGCATCACTTGTTCTCTGTGGACAAATTGACACAGATTTCAAAGCTTTTTCCGATAAATGGGAAAGTAAGTATTTCATATGTTTGTTGACCCCATATCCAAACGTTACCATTTTCCTCCGAGGATAAATTAGCGTGTTACAATTCTGGCAAGGAAATGAAAGTTTTTGGCTTTGGCTGCTGATATAATGGTCGTGGTTGTAAACGGGTCCGGGGTTATCTGGGCCGAACGGTTTTCCACAACAATAATACTCTTTTACGTGTTGAGCGGCAAGTCTCTCTTCTCTGCTTACAGAAAGAGGGAGTTGTTGTGTTTTAATTTTGTCCAGATAAAAATATGCGTTTAAAAGCAATTGATCGTAAAAAACGTCCAGGGCGTCACTCCCAACGTAAAAATATGAGAAGAGTTCTTGGTTATCACTGCTTATTCCCAATAACCCAAACCCGGATACCTGCATTGCTCCGCTTTCTCCTGTTGTCATTAAAAAATCATACACAAGAAAGGTGGGAGGAATGCAAAGACGATAGCATTCTGTATACTTGTAGTTATCTGTTTTTGGAAATTGTAGGGTAATGTCATTTGTAAAACAACGTTCTTCATGTGATATGTCTCTGTAAAATCCAGCACAGTACCTACATGCTGATATATACCTATCATGCTTTAGGGAAAAGAAGGAAGATAAGCTCGTTATGCAAGCAAAATGCATAGGTGCAGAATACTTTTTTCGCTGGTTTTTCGGGAGATGGCTTCGGTATAAAAGAAGTAACGTAACATGCTTGTCATATTTTCTCTTGGTCAGTCTGATGGGTACAACAGATCCAGTTTTTTTAGAGTGTTTATAGACTGTTACCGAGATAAAATTATTTTCCTCGAAAGTATCTAACGAAGTTAAATCTTCTCCATATGGTAAATCAACGAGCTTTAATGTGTGGCAAGAAATGAATGGGTCCCATGTTTTTGCGCATTCTAACTTTCTTTTCATTCGTACCCTTTCAATTCCTTTCATTTCATTTATGGTCTTTCCGTTAACCTTGATTTTATCATAAAACAATGCAGAGATTACAGCATATAGAAAGCACCTTCCGGTTTTTTGTTTAACGTTTAAAATGCCGTGCTTTCCTGCCAAAAATGGACCATTTGGTAAATACCCCTCAGCATTTTTCGGTTTATATTTGTAAATTGTCAGCGTGAGCTTAAGGATCTGAAGCAAATTTAAACCTGACAATTCATGAGACATCAGTTGTGTCAATGCAGTGACGTAAGAAACGCAATTGTCCACAGAATCGTCCAAAAAGCTCTCGTGCAAAACTCGCATTGGTGAGCTGGGGTACGTTTTTTTTAATGTTTTATCAAGCTTTGGCGAATGCATAAGCATTTCAAAAGAAAGTTTGATTCTGATCCCATCGTGAACCTCAAGGTACTCTTTTAATAATGCCAGTAATGGGGTTCGTACATAATTAACTGCATCCTCAACTAGAGGTATATGTATATGGTCATATGTATATGTAAATACTGCAATCGAATCACGAAATGATTGGGAGATTTTATGGAAAAAAGGCTTGCCGTTTTTGTCGAGTGGCTCCTGGATGGGTTGTTCTCTTCCTCGGCCAACTTGATTGATTGATGTGCACTGGTGAAATTCCTTATTATAAAAAGTATTACCGCATAAAATACACTGATGTATTTCGTTGTAATGATCTTCCAGAATATCCAATTCGTTTGTCTTAAAGGGACAAAGTCCACAGTTGAATTTTTTTTCAATTTTTTTATTCGCCATTTTGTAAAAAAATCAGTTTAAAAATTTGTGATGAAGGTAAGTAAACAGCTCATGAAGTACTGGATGGTAAAGCAGCTCTGGATGCTGTAGAAATACCTTAGATTCGTATAATTCAAAATCCTCAAAGTTTGATAAGCAGAAGGGGTCTGAAGCAGTAATGACTTTTTGGATCAACACGTAAGAGTGAAAGCGAAACCGTATTGTCTTATCGTAACATTCTTTACACGTTGATGGCAAGTTTTCATCATTGTTAGAGCAAACATTGCAGTAATAGTTGTCACAAATTTCACAGCGAAAGTATGTATGATCTGTCATTTTAGCGGAAAAAGTAATTTTTCAGAGGTTTTCTGGAATGTATTAAAACTCCTTCTAATGAAACACAACGTGATAAGCTTGTATAAATACTCTTATCCTTGAACTTAAACCCATCAAAATCTATTACTACAGTTGAAAGTGTAACTGACTGTACGCGGTATGTTGTTCTACCATAACTGTTTTTTAATGGGTAGTAGGTAACTTTGATTTTCTTGTTTAAATGATTACAATTAATAGTTTCCTGAATTGGAACAATAGGAACACAATTGTCTTCCATTAATCTAGGTCCGGTGAAAGTATTTATTTTACAGGAAATAAAGTCAGGTAAATCTTGGTTGTTATCGGAAAAGTAAACTTCTTCTACAACTCCCAAAGTTCCATTGCACAGATTGAACTGATTAATTATGTTTCTTTGAAAAATTATTTTAGCTCCAGTACCAACAAAACAAACGGGATATTCTAACTCACAAATTTCACACTGAGGATTAAGTCTTGGTTTTATAGGGCGCACGCTGATGTCACTTTGCAATAAATAATACTCATTCCATGCTTGTGCTTTTTGGTTGGTACTAAAAATATGTACACTTTCAAGAAATGGAAGTAGCTCTTCGTCGGATAAATTGCAGCTAAGTCTTTTGTATAATGTATCCACATCGTTCATTGTTATCTCGTCGTCATGAAGGCGCCTTAAAATTCCTTCAAACATTTTGTCACTTCTTTGTCTCACGTTTGTTGTTAGCGTAACTCTGTACCGGCGGTTTTTAAAGATGGAATTCCCCTCTCTGATCATTTCATCATGATCAGGTCTTATATCATCGTATAATGGAACATCAGCAACGACTCCTAACTGAGATTCGTCCCCAGACATGATAAAAGTTATTGGAACTGTTTTCGTTGTATTTTTTATTAACCTGATGCGTCGACACATCATTGACAGACCTCTAGACCCTAAAAGAAATATTTCATCGATCAAAACAATTTTACACATTGCTAACCGCGCTTTAACGGCGGGATGAACTGGGGAATTAACCATTTCATTCATTGTCTGTTTAACGTTATAAATGCCCAAGAGCCCATGGATAGTATACCCATTGTACATGTTTGCTGCCGTTGCAGTAGGTGCGCAAATACAGAACTCAATATTGAGTTGTGTGAGAAGCTCAGCAATCATAAAAAATGTATTACTTTTACCAACGCCCGCACAACCGATTATACTCATGACACATTCATTTCCCGCTAACGTATCTTTAATAACTTCCCTCACTACTTTTAGCGCGTTTCGCTGACACTGAGTTGGGGGTTTCACAAATAAACCGTAAGGAATCTTTTTATAGGTTGCAAGACTTTTAGCGTGTTTAAGAAACTCAAGATAAAACGACAAATCGCGGGTATATTTTTTTCTCGCGTTTTCATATGGAAATTGTCTATCCAACTCACGATAGCCCAGCTCCACAGTTGCCTCCATTTTAGTGCTCTGCTCTAACGACGAAAAGCTAATGAAAGAAAAGTGAAATAGTTCATGGAGAGACCGTACGTTTTTTCTATTCGAGTAACATATATAAACTCCAAAAAATTCTTTCCTCGACCATTCGTATTGAAACAAGCAACCACACAACTCCATTTTTTGATTTCAATAATTTTTACCCAATTTCAAAGTTTTAAAAACATTTTGATAATAAAATGGATAAAGAAAATAGCCTTCAAGGTGGTAGTGGGAATAACCCACTTCGTCGCAAGTACCCCAGATACTACGACTCGGAAGCAGACTTGGAGCAGTTTATTGGGGCAAAGAATCTTTTACTTGATTTCACTCCGACGACCAAGCAAGTAAAAACATTTAACCCTGAAGATTCGGAGGAATTCTGGTGCACTCCAGACGTCAAGTCGATCAACAACGTTTTGCTGGTTAAAAGATTTGCTTGTGGGCTTGACTTTGTGCATTTGATGCGATTAAATGCAAAGACTGCATCAACAAAGTTTAAATTCCCATCCTCCTTCATTGGCACCCTGATTTCAAGGATGAACGACATCATGCTTAAACTGGAAGTCATGCCTGACGGAACTATTATATTACCCGGAAGTACTACTTCAACAACCAGGGAAGAATTAGCTAAAGAAACATTTTGGTCGGGGGAAAATTGCATCAAGTTGTGCACCTTTTATATGAAGCCATATACGTCGGAGTACGGGTCTCTAATGTTTCGGCGACAACATCTTGGTTTGGGCCGGCTTGTTCCATATCGCTATCTGTGGCGGAGGGACTTCTTAAGGTGCTTAAGGA
>JAQFZG010001322.1:0-22072 GCA_034695465.1 Entomobrya nicoleti | reverse complement strand
AACTTGGAGACTCAAGCATAAATCTAAGTTGCAATCCATAGCTACCTAAAACCATGCCTTTATAGAGAAGCACAGTTCTTAAAATATTTGCTGCTTCAAATATACACCAACATGTTATAAATACTCGCAATATTTGGATAATTATCCAAATATTGCTATCTTCAAACCAATTTGCCGGAAACAAAATTCGGAAGGAATGGATTGGCGAATCCAATTTAAGCCAGAATGCGAAAGGAGGAATGGTTATTATTGAAAACATAAATGTCATTACCATTCCCGCCAGAATAAATCCAAATTTTTCGTATTTCCTTAAATTTGGCGGCAAACGTTGATAAGCGGAGGGAAGTGTAAAAAGTGAACTAATCAATATTGATTTGGTTTTCCAGATATAATGAAATGGCTGATATTTTGAAAATTTAAATCTGGTATTTAAAAAGTACACCCAGTCGTCGACATTTCTCAACATTGTGAAAGCCATGAGCTCACAGTATATTGCCAGCAGGGATTGGACGGCTAAGATAAATAGTTGTAAAATATTTAGATTAGAATATAATCCTAAAGCGTAATGGACCGAAACAAATATGCTATTAAATACTGCTCCAAAAGGTTGAAACATGAAATTGATGAAGATAAACACGGCAATTTTTGTGTAACTGGAAGCTTTTGTGAATTTGCGTGTTTTTGGATCCCAGTAAAAAGGTTGTTTGTAGCGATAAAATGTATCGTAAAAATAGGAGTTTATATCTAGTGCTTTTTTGCAGAAGTATGATGTATCCATGGCTAATAGAAATAAGTTCAACAATATTGTTATGAAAACTGTTTGATCGAGTACTTTGTATTTAAAAGATTTGAGAAATCTACAAAGGAATGTTACTTCATGACGAATTGTGAACAAGTCTTTAGCTATTGCTGGGCAAAGACTAGACTTTCAAAGATTTCACTTTTAAAGGCGGAAACGTTTATTTTAAAAACAGTTTGGATAATGCTGATATATAGTACAATTAGGATAATTTTACTCGACATTTAATGTAAATTCGAATAATTTAGGATTCATCTTCAAGGTTCTATATATTGTTATTTTCGATAAATACGTTTAAAACTTGTAGTATGACAAATCGCAATATTATTACCTTGTTAGTTGAGAAACCTTGTCAAAGAATAATTTATTTATTTAAGAATAATTTAGTAACCTCGAATATACCAGAATTTCAATATAAATTTCAATTGCTTTACGTTTTTGATTTTGTATTTTGCGATCTGCTATCCAGGGTTACCAATAATTTCTCATGACGTAACCGCTACTAAAAATCCTTGAAGGGGTCCTCAAATGACATTTGATTTGAATTTAAGGACTCAAACAAAAATATTAAAATTGAAGGCTAAAACATGCATCTATATTTTATAGTTTTGTAATGTCACTTGCAAGTAAAACAATAAAGCTTAATATTTATTTAAGTTGTATAGCAGTTATGAGCATATAATCAATGTTCAATTATTGAATACGGCTAATGAGGTTTCATGCTACTACCACAACCACAAAAAGAACCTTTTAAATAATAGCCAAGCTTTAGTCCTTGTGATTTGTATTTATTCACTTATACTATTAATCATAAAATACAGATAATCATAAAACTATTATTTTAGTTTGCATATATTCAATATTTTAAAGGAAAACTACCAAAAAGAACTAAATATCAAGTCATAGACATCTGGTGTACCAAAAATGTTCCCAGACGAAACTAAAAGTAAAACAGTTGTAAAATACGAAGATTCAATTTATTTAAGGAAATTTTCCACCTGATGTATTTTAAGTCAGAACTTTGTAAATTGCACTTGTATTTATGTAGCATCCCATTTTGGACTTCCAGCTTGACGTAGTTTCCTTCTTCCTTCGGCATGTTCACAACTGCCTAAAAACAGTAAATTTGCAATTAGATTTACACAAACTTATTAATTTTTTTGTGACCTAATGTGTTGAAATGTAACCTAATGAATATGTTATCTTACTTCCAAAGCCAATAACCTCCCCATTAGCCTTAACTTCTTTTTCCATATAATCCAGAATCGGTTGGAGATAATGTTTGAAAGGTGCAACACTCATTTTTCTACTTCCAGTCATTTTCTCTAGTGCATCTGGCCATCCATGGGAAAATCCCATTTCCATCATTTCCTTTAACATTTTCCCTGCTTCTTTGTTATCCGAAAAATCACACTGAAACAAAGGCTTTCCCTTTGGGTTATTTGGGTCAAACTCTTTAGCAGCAATGCACATAGCCTCATAAAACTGGAACTGGACTACATGAGCTACAAAATATCTGATGTAGTCCACATTAGCAACAACGTGATACTTTGCTGCAGCGTCGAATAATTTCGAAGAATTTCGGTTGCCAGGTGGGATGATTCCTTGATACTTTTTCCGATAGCCCCACCATTTTGCATTGTAGTCTTCTGGTGGAAAGTAGTCCTGAACTGCTGCCCATCGCCAACTTTCCACGGCGGTAGAGAACGGGAAGAATACAAGCTATAGAAGTATAATCAACAAAATTAGGATTTAAATTGATTTCTAACCTAGTTCACGTTCGAATTTATATTCGAATTCATGGTAGAATTTTTACTAAAATTTGAATTTATATTCTACTTTATTTTCAAAGCCATATTCGAATGATGTTCGATTATATATTTGAACTCATATTTAAAATTGTATTTAGTTCACGTTCGAACGAATATTCGAAACTACATTCGTATTTGGTTTTCATCCTAGATTCGATTTGGTATTATTTTTGCATACGTTTTTATATTTTCCAATTTAATTTCAAATATATATTTGAATTTTACTAAAAAATACATTCGAATCTAATTTTATTTTTATATTTGAAACTTATTTGGAATTCATTATCGAACTTGTGCGCAAATTATATTTAAACTTATAATCCAATTTCATTTTGACTTATTGTTAGGCAACTTACTTTTCTTAATGCCACCAAGTACAAATAGTTCAAATCCGCCTCTGTCACATTAAATGTGCTCTTAGCTTCACAAAGACTCGGTGGAAATCCCAAATCCAATTCCAATTTGCACTGCAAATGCTCTGGCGTAATAACCGCAAGCGCCAATGCATCTCCCAAAGCCTCATGAAATCCAGGATTCGCACTTGTCCGAAATACAAACTCCAAATCCGTATAATGCATAAAATATGCAATATGCCCCATTTCGTGATGAGCCACGACAAAGTCATGTTGAGCCACCTGAGCACACTGTCTGATTCTAAAGTCATCGTTTCCCTTCCCTTGACAAGTATCCCAAGCGGTTGCATGACAATTCATTTCTCTTCCGTCATTCGGTCTTTCGAATATACTATTTTTCCAAAACTTTTCTGTCATCGCTTTCAAGCCTAATCCTTGGAAAAATCTGTCTGCATCTTGAAACATTTTCAAAGGAGTATATCCTTTTTTCCGCAGTGCTTCCGTTGCATCTACAGCAGGTGCACTGGGGAATGGCTTTGTAATGGACTCAATACCAGTCCACTCCTAATTCAAAAAATAGATTTATATTCGTTCTTAATTTTTAATCCATTTTTTTAGTTTAATATTTTTAAAGATTTGCTTACCTGAGCCCACATGTTCCCCGTAATATGAGCTGGTATATATCCGCATTTCTCTAGCAAATTTGCATACTGCGGAATTTTCCTCAGTTTCATTCTGACGTAAGCATGTAATATTTCATACATATCTTGAATTTGGTCCTCCAGCTTAATAACCGATAATTCAAACTCTTTGTAGTCCCAAGTGTCACTTTCATCATCATAAGGAATCAGCCAGTCTTGAGTTTGCCACTTAAAACCATTGGCCCTAGCATACTCAGTCTGGTAATCAATAAACTTCTTGTAATATTCGGGGGTCACCAAACTGCTCATTTTATCGTGCCATGCGGTAAAATAGTGGGCGGCTTCATCGGGATCTCTTATGGTAGCCATCATTCGTTCCAAGTCTACAATTAAAAAAGTCATCAGTCAATTTTAAATATTTATTCTATTTTTTTAAATAAAAATAATTTAGTTTAATTGGCTTACCTATAAGTCTGATGCTACAATTGTCAGGCTCCTTATATTTGCACACTGATGCCGTAGTATACGCATGACTCATTTCGCCAACCATATCACCCATCTCCTCCACTTTTTTCACAGACATTGTGGCAGGTCCATACATGCTTAAGAACTTGAAAGCCCTGCGTAATCTTTTGTCCTTGAACTCTTTCCATTTTGGGAAATTTTCTAAAACGTAGTTCTGGATTTCAATTGTGATATGAGTAAAGGTAGAGTCCAGTTCAGCCTAAAATATGAAATCCAAGTAAACTTAGTCTCCAATTTTTAAATTAAAGTTTTTAATTATTGAACATACCGAGCGCTTTTTGGTTTCAGGATTTGCGTTAATTCCCAATTCCCAGTCAACTATTACTTTGGAGTTACAAATCTGGTTAAACTTAGTTTCCATGCTTGCCAGCCATTCCTTGGCTTCTTCTTCTGTACCTGCTTCTACACACCCACAATTGAGTAGGGTCACTAAAACTAACAATGTCACTAATACCCACCATTCCTTTAAACGTTTAGGAAACTGTGTCATGGCGTAGTGTATTAATTACTACGTGACTTTGGCTGCTTAAAGAAAAAAGTCATGAGCTATAATAAGTCGATGGATGTGGAACGAAAACAATGGATGTTCGTTTAGATATATGGTTATGTCGTTAAGCTAACGTCATAATTATATTAGCGCATTCTTCTGAGGATTTTGATAAGAATGAATAAATTTAGTCGTATTGAAGCAATTTGTTGAGGAGAATATGGGCATTAAATTTAATGGGGTAGGTAATGGCATTTCTTGTCGATTGTATGTTTTGCTTGATAAAAATTAATGATGTTGGGATTAATCTCTAGACATTTTTTATTACTTGGTGTTATATACGTTAAGATATTTTTCTATAAAATAAATTGTAATTTTTGAACGGCTATTTTTAAACACTATGTTTTATGACCGACTATGAGTTAATTTATAACATACATTTATGGAGAAATTATATTAACTATACGCAGGGTTCAGCAAATTGCATTTTCCATTAAAACGTATCTGTAATTTTTGTTAGTTGAATAAAACCCATTTAATACATTTTATGCCATTAGTTTCCATTGTTTCCTATAATTGTGTATATTGAAACATGATTCTGGAACGGTTCTGAGGTGTTTGGTTTGGTGGTGAACGTTTAGGAAAAGGTGGAAATTCAAATGCCATATAAAACATAATAATTACCCATTCTTGAGGCTACTTAGCCATAAATCAAGATTTCGCTCAAGCAAGAAGCATTTGTCGTTTGTTACCGCTCTAAAAAAATTATAAAACTGGAATGAACCATCATAATACCAGCATAAGTACTATCTCAATGTTTTTCGGTAAATGACTTTGTTTCTAATTTGATACGATAAACAATAAAACTCAATCCTTTTTTACTTTGCATACAAGTATGTAGGTATTTAAGCGGTATGGTAATCCAAAAGATTTTTTGTTTCAATATTGTCTTCTCCTTTTTAGTATTAAAATACCAACATATGGTACAATTAAAAATTTTGCTCGGCTTAAATATTTTTAGGAGCTAATTGAATTGCATGGTGCAGTATTTAAACAAAAGTTTGAATGTAATTCGAAATATATGTACCGATTAATTTTCCAGACATCAAAATTTCAGTGGCATAATTTAATTAAATGCATTAATTCTTTAATGACATTGGAAAATGTAGACGTATTTTAATCGGACAAATTTCAATCCTAAAGAGTGTTAACCAATCTCACTTTTCAATTAGTGAAGTCATATTATATGGCGTCTGCAGACTTATTAGTGTTTTATTTTGATTACATGGCGCACTTGTGTTTAAATCCATAAATTCTGTTACCCGTAAAATATTTTTAAATATAAATTTATTCTGCGCAGTAGGTGTCAGAGTTGATGCTTTACTATAAAAACAAGATGAAATGACGTGCTTTGGTAAAGATTCTTACGACTTTAGACCTCCCGTGTTGAAATAATTAGAAAACTAAATTACACAATAAACAACATATTTGTACGTATTTGACACCATTACATCGACATTTATAATTAAAACGAATAAAAATTTCATTTTAACATCGACTCGTTAATAAAATTTTAACAATGAAAAAAATTCAAATTTAAATTAAATTTCAGCTGTCACCCAAGTTATTTTAGTGCTTTTTTATTTTAATAATTTATGATGCAATCTCTAATGAACCATACTCTATAGGAAATGCATGCCTATTCTATAACAATGCTGGCATACAGGAAATAATGTTAAATTGCATTTGTAATTATAACCCATTTAACATTTTTATCATTTGTTCATCAAAACAAGATAATTGGATTGAACAAGCAGACCACCATTTCAACCTTTTCATTCATTGATAGGCGCATGCTTAGATTAGTCGTCTGATAAATTCTATCTGCATCCAGTCGATTTTTTGCAATGAAGAAATTTTCGGAGAGATTAAACATCCTGCAAATATGGTGTGTTTGCATAGTAACCTTGGTTGTCATCATTATCCTATTTGCTTTTGCTATCGTGCACGCTGCAAATGAACAAGAAGCAAGGTTATGGCTGGCGGATATGGAGACGAAGTACAATGAACGTTGCTACCAAAAAACTTTGATTGACTGGGAAGTTGGGGTTAACATGACAGACGAACTTGCAGATATTTCGGTAGGACTTTAATAACTATTTTCGAAAAATATTTAAATCGAGAATATTTTTTTGATTAAAAAAATATGCCATTTATTTGAACAGAAGGAACAAAGTCGAAACTCTACTGAACTGAACATCAAAATCCAACATGACATTCTCAAACGTTTTCCCAACTGGAAAGAATTCGGTGATAAACGGTTAAAAAGAGCATTTAGGGTTTTGGCTCGAAGTGGACCTGCAAGCATGCCAGTTGATCGAGTTGAGTCTATGAATAAAATGTCGGGTCAAATGAGTCATTCTTATAGCACGGCCACTGTGTGCAAATTTGAGGAACCAGATACTTGTAACCTAACTTTGAACGGTAAATGGCATGGAAATCAATGACTTCTCTTGGCTTATGAATTTATTATTGTAATCATTAACTTTTCAGAGGTTGAGAGTATTATGGCTTCATCCAAGGATGTGGACGAACTGGCTCATTATTTTAATTCTTGGCATAATAAAATGGGTGACTTGGTGACTCCGAAGTATTATCGGGAGTTTGTGACCTATTTGAATGAGTATGCAAATGCCAATGGTAAGGTTTTTTTACATATAAACCATTTATCGGTACATCGTATTCCGTACCAAAGTTAAACATAGCATATCAATATATTTCAAAACATGTTATTACGTGGGCAGGTTTGGAATGGTACACTCATTCATGGCTCGCCCCTTACGACGAAGAAACTGAAGAATGGACTTTCGAAACGTTTAAAAATGATATTGTCAAATTGGAAAATGAGATCCAGGACCTTTACGAAATTTTACATGCTTATGTGAGAATGAAACTGAGGAAAATTCCAGAGTATCGGGACTACATTGATAGATGTGGATATATTCCAGCCCACCTCACAGGAAACATGTGGGCCCAGGTAAAAAATCATTAATATTTTAACTTTTTTTATAAAATAGTCTGAATTTAAAAAAATATATATTTTGGTTAGGAATGGACGGCCGTAGAAAAATTTACCAAACCCTTCCCAAATACAACCGCAGTTGACGCCACAGATGCCATGAAAAAGAAGGACTACACTCCCCTAAAAATGTACCAAGAAGCTGACAAATTCTACCAAGACTTAGGTCTACCCAAAATGACAGAAAAGTTCTGGAAATACAGTGTATTTGAAAAACCAGCTGATGGACGAGACATCTCATGTCATCCCACCGCATGGGATATGTGTAGTGGAAAAGGGAATGATGATTTTAGAATTCGATTTTGCACTAAAGTTAATCAATATGATTTTTATGTGGCTCATCACGAAATGGGACATGTTGCCTATTTCATGCAGTATACAGATCTAGAGTTCCCATTTCGACAAGGGGCTAATCCGGGATTTCATGAGGCTATTGGGGACGCCATAGCATTAGCGGTTACGACACCACAACATTTGCAATGCAAATTGGAATTGGATTTGGGATTTCCTGAGGAATTTTGCAATGGGAAGAAAGAATCGTTTAATGTTACGGAGGCAGATTTAAATTATTTGTATTTAGTGGCACTAGACAAGGTAAAAAATGTCATGAAATGGTCAAAAGCGACCTATCGTGAAATGATTTGGGTCGCTAATTCTTAAAAATTATTTATTTTCCAGCTTGTATTCTTCCCGTTCTCTACGGCCGTTGATAGATGGCGCTGGGCAGCCTTTGAGAACTTTTTTCCTCCAGAGAAATACAATACTAAATGGTGGGAGTATAAACGAAAGTACCAAGGAGTTGTGCCACCAGCTGACCGAAATGCTTCTCATTATTTTGACCCCGCTGGAAAATATCATATTGTTAATAATATTGACTACTTTCGGTATTTTGTGGCGAATATTTTACAGTTCCAGTTTTATGAGGCTATGTGCATTGCTGCTAAGGAATTTGATCCGAAGGATCCAAATAGTAAGCCATTATTTCAGTGTGATTTTTCTGGAAGTAAGGAAGCTGGGAAGTTAATTGGGGATATGATGAAAATGGGGTTTTCGAGGGGGTGGAGGGATGCATTAAAGGCCATGACGGGAACGAAGAGAATGAGTGTGACATCGTTTAAGAATTATTTTCAACCTATTTTGGATTATATGGAGAAGGAGGTGCTGGCTACGGGGAATATTGTGGGATTTGGAAGTATGTTAACTTTTAGAATGTATCAGATATTCGTGAACTTTATTTAAACAGAATAATTGATTGGAATATGGTTTGTATTATTTTTGTAGATTCTTGTGAGCATGCGGAAGAGCGAAAAAAGCGACGGAAGCAAGGTGACCTCAAGTGGGACGTAATAAATTAAATTGTCATCGTATTGTTAATTGCGTTGTAGGTTAATCTATCACAAATTGTAAAAAAACATTGAAATTTAGGGTAGCAAGCCACTTACTTTATTAGAAATCTTGCCGAATCGCATAATAAATTACATCTAAAAATTTGTCCTAAATTAAAACGAATGAATATTACCCAACGAATAAGTAAAAATCCATTAAATACAGTCGGCAAAAATTAAATACAAATAATAACATTTGAAACACAATTTTTGTATATTTAGCATCCTTAATACTTTTGCAAATAATGTCTGTACACACATAATTTTTCTTTAGTACATCTCATAGATATATTTAAATATGAGCCTAATGCGACGGATAATACTACTTACATAAAATACAGGTGGTTTTTATATGATATATTGCATCAGATAACAGTGGTGCATTACGAGAGGACACCTGAAAAATATATACTGATGAACATTACGTCATTTTATCTCATAAAAACAAATATCATATTGAACTTTGGCTTACTGTCGCTTTTCCATATGCATTTATGCAGCACATGCAAAATAGTATCGCAATGACGAATGAGTATTTATATTGCATCATCTTTAACATTAAACTTGCCATTTTTATACACAAATAATATTCCATGCACACAATCAAGTTACTGTGTTGAATATACAACATATTGATCAGGATCTGGAATGGTTCTTACAAGCATGCCTTCATTTCTGGAAATATTTCTTTATTGGGATCCAAACAACACCAAAAACTCTTCCACAGTTTTTACCTTAGTTGTCGCTTTTACAATGTTTTCCAGCAACTTTTTCTCCAACACTTTTAATGACTTATTTTGTAATAAACCCAATAATCGAACATGCCGATGATTTAGACCAACATCTTCCGCTTCGTCTAGTACGTCATTTAACATTTCCAGTGCTTCCATTTTACTCAAGTCATCTTGTTGATGTACGTCATCATTAATACCAAGTAGCATAAAAAGCTCGTCCCCACTTTTTGCATTGCTTATAGATTTAACAAAATGGGCCAAAAGCCTCTCCTCAGCTTGTTTTAGTGACAACTTATGAACAATTTCTAGCAATTCAATGCCACAAATTGGGTTTCCGTTAGGATCGTTTTCGCCAACAGTCTCAGTAATCATGTCAAGTAAGTCTGTGATTTGATATTTTCCAGCTGCATACACGAATTCAGCGACTGTGTCATTATCATGCCAGGATGGTAGTAGCTTTCCTGTATACCAGAAATGTAACAGAATCTTCATAGTTTTCTCTGAAACATCGTCTAATTTCACCGTACTGGACAAAGTTTCTGAGCATTTAAACCGCAACATTGCTTCAAAATACTCACAGCGAGCTATAACAACATTGACAAATTAGACGTTATAATAACGAAGACTACAAATAAATATGTTAACTTGCCTGCAAGAACTGCCTTATGTGCTTTCAGCTTCTTTCCATCATCTGTTTCAAGTACAAGATCGGCATTGGTGGAATCAGTTAGAAGTGTTTCGAAATGACTGCGCATATTTTGGACAAATGTTTGGTCAAATGTTTCCCATTTGGTTAGAAGTTTTGGTGTTAGCATTGTCAGTCGCAAGAAAATCGTGATGGATCCATCTGACTTGATAGCATTTTCAAAGTCGTCCACAGAATCAGATGAGTAAAAGATGATATCGGTTTTCAATTTTTTGCCAACATCTACTAGTTCTTCAATCTAAAATGACAATAACAATCTCGAAAACGTTAAGCGTTAGGGGAAAACCAATATATATATATTTTCAGTTATGTATTACCTGGCCTTCACTTTGAGGTGACTCGTCCAAATTTAATATGGCGCAGTATATCTTGACATTTAATTTACTATCCAACCCTTTCATTTCGAGAAATTCACAAAAAAGTTGAGGACTAGTGGTCCCAATCAGGTTCAAAAAATTCTCAAATCCTACATACCATTTTGTTTGGACTTGCGACAAGCCAGCAGTTTCAAATAGGAACACTTGGTCATTTATCAGATTCTTGTTTTCAATTAAATAAGCCCAATCAGGAATGGTCCAACGATACTCAAACGTTTTCTCTTGGAACTACAGTTTTTAAGAATAGGAAAATAAGTGATATAAGAAGATTTCATGAAGTATTTTAAAAAATAGGCATGCTAATTATCGCATTTCGCTCACCTCAACAGTTTTAAAGGAATTTTCCATTGCCATGATGACCGTGACCCGATGGATGTATTAGGTTTGAACTTGTATTAACTTGCTCTGACTACTAATCCGAAGTATATTATGACTAAACGAGAGAATGCAAACTGAAGTTCATGTAAGATTACCGCAATCCTATTACCAACCGCTTCACCTTGAAATGCAGAGGTCTTATCTAAATGTAACCAGAAAACATGATTTTTATCAGTTTCCATATTATATTACTATTGCAACACTGGTGTGTTTTAAACTGGTGAATCAGTCAATACTTAAAACGTTGAATCATATCTATGGTAGTATCATAATAAGTATTTAAACCGCTTTTGCACTAATTTAACAGACAGCATAAATTGGTTTGCATGCAATGCAACTTGCTAATATCGGAGACTATATTGTTTCTTTTTATAAATATGTTGTTGCAATTTATTATCATTTATGTATACATAGCCAGTAAACCAACGCAGTAAGCAGTGGAACACTTTTGATAACAACCTTGGAATGATAGCAAGAATTGAAAGTTTCAACCAATTAACATAAATTGTCGCTTTGTTACACAGCCTCTAAACTGTATAAATCATAATATGACACATTTTTCGGGGTTTTGTAACCCGAACTCTTTATTGTAACGCACTATAAGTTTTGATTTTGATAAGCTTATAAAGTTAACCAGGTCTTATCACAAAATTCTCTTTGTTATCTGTATGCTACTTCACCCGATGAATTTATAAAAGTATTGCGTCAACCAATATTTTTGTATTTTTCCATAATATATACTTGTAAATTAATTTTTATATCTTTAACATTATCTTGAAGAATACCAGATGATTTTGTTATCAAAAATAAACCAACAAAATATGATGACAGTTATAAAGTTCCGATCTCGATAAAATACATGGGAGTATTTCGCATTAAATTTATTTGATGTTAATTTAATGCTTAGTTTCCTATATAATTAATTTAAGTTTACTTTTTTTTCAAATAAGTATAATTGTATTTCAAGTCTAAAATTACTTTTACGTTCTTGTTTTCCATTTATGTACAAATATTTAAAGTAGTGTATGCTTCCCTTATTGATTAAATGCATTATGTTATGTAAAATTATCAAACTCTTACTGTATGGTTATGTTTGAAAGTTCCAAAAACATTTGAAGCGACTTGGTTCTTAGTGGGTGCCAAATTATTAACCTACTATAGAAATCTTCATTTCGTGTTTGTTCTAACCAATAAATCATTTGAATTTCCATCTTATATTTCACAATTTTTCTCAAATAGCGCGAATAGCTCAAGTGCGCTACTCATCTTGTTTACCGTACGAATAATACGTTTTAGTAGCTGAACTTCAACATTTTTCATGCCTAGCTTGCAAGCCAACGCCATTAGTTCTACATCACGATAGCAAGCTTCGTTAAGGTTACTTGCAGAAAGAGCATTGTCAAGTGTTTTTAAAATTTGTAAGCTTGATAAGCATTCTTCTTCTAACACATCAGTTTCGAAGGAAAACAAATTCAATATCTGTGCTCCGCTCTGAGCTTGGCTAATTTTATTAACGACCCGTTTTAGTATTCCAGCTTCTGCATTCTTCAGAGAGAGATTTTGTACCATCTTCAATAATTCCACATCCGAATCTGATGCCTTGAAACCGAGCCCCAAACAATCATCCAACATCTCAAGGACACCAGTCATCTGATACTTGCCGACAGCGTAAGTAAACTCAGTAACAGTTTCATCATCTTTCCAATGGTAATAATTCTCCTGAGTACCAATACTTCAGAAGTATCTTCATTGTCTTGGCAGAAATGTCGTCAACATTTACAATGTCGGTACGGCTTTCTAAAAATTCTGATCCAAACATTGACGCAAATACAGGGCATTGGGCTGCAATACAAAATTAAATTTGGTAATAACAAATTTCATTACCGAATTCGAGTCTCAAATACTGAATATGAATTATTACCATGAAGAATAAGCTTGTGAGCTTGTAGTTCAATTTTGTCCTTTGTGATAATTTTTACATCAGAGCTCAATGTGTCGTCTAAAATGTGTGCAAGGTTTTGGCAAACTTCATTTTGACATTTAATTTGAAACGCTTCCTCTTTGAGTTGCCTAACATCTGGTAAGTTAGTTAGCGTAAGTTTCAGCTTAAATACCAAGGATCCTTCATTGAACGTCCAGTAGGTGAAATTAGCGTTTGGCTCGGAAAAATTTCCAATTTTATCTTCTATATCAATAGCACTTCCAGGTATTGCATTCGCTTGGCTCTGTACTTAAAAAACATAGGAATGTGAGATTTTTTCATTTATAGTAACAAAAATTCTTGAATCATGTTTTACCTCGAACGTTTTTCCCACTCGGCCGTCTCTCTTTAACATTTCAATAAGTAGACTAGCGTCAACGTTATACAGATAGTGATGCCTTTGAAGTAACTTCCATTGAAACCGATAGATAGAATATGGTTCCATCGGAACAATTTTGAAGCCAATCAGAAATGTTGCATATAGGAGATTTTGTGTTTCGCACCGTATCTCCGTGCTTGTGCTTTCCAGGAGCTCAGCATTGTATCTTATATTTGCCCAGTTTTTTTATTTCCCACTTGTGCTCAAATGTTTTTGAGCTTGGCTAAAAATAAAAAAAATGACAATACATAAGTACGTATGTAATGCTTTGTAAATTATTCAATGATAGAACTACTAAAAACTTACGTTTTCCATGGTATTAACAGCTGCCATTCTGTAAATTAAACTTTGTGTGAATATTCAAATTGTATTTTTTACGACTCATTAAGAATGCTCTCATTGCTATTTGTGCATAGCAACTTAAGAGAACCAAGGGAAATTGCTATGTACAACACTCATTCGACCATATCTTATCAGTTAGGTCTACTGGATTTTTGACTTTATCAGTGATTAGTAATGCATTGGTATGTCTTTAATTAAAAACTATTGGCCATTAGCCTATTGTAATGCTTTTTTACACACCTTGAAGTTTTATGTATTTTCCTGCAGTTTTTAAAATGTAAATCGCAAAGATTGGGTTTTTGATATTAACATTGGTATTTAGTAAATGTGTTAATACTTCACATATTGAAATGTGGGCAACTACTTGGTTGTATATGTTTGCATAAGTAGAAAGGAAAGAACAAGGAATTGATGTTGAATGGAGTAGCCGCACTCAATCAGTGTCTATTTATTTTAACTATAAGCTTTTATATAGACTCTACAACGTTTTAGTCTGTCCTGTGCACAGCAAGCTGGACAGACTGCAATTAGTAATTATATCATGCACAATTTACAGGGATAGGTGCATAAGTGCTGTTATGTATAGTAAAATATTGCATCAGATTTGAGTGTACATATAACTGAATCAGAGTGACGATGGTCATCATCTGCTTTACAAGTTCAATGCTTACTATATAAATTGTAAGCTACGACGACAAGTGAACTAGCTAATTGTGTGCTGCTTTACACACTATGGTATGTGTAGTGTAGTGGGATCGCGTAATAAGAGTTGACATAGTAAGTGATCAAAACGTAGTTTTGGTCATCGTCATCATCATAAAACGTAATTTATGAACATAGAAAAGCAACGTTTGAGCTTAAACGTAAAGAGTAGGTAAATCATCATGATTATTAATGACTCATGTGATAAAATGCGATGTACATGTTTTACTTATAACCAATACAAACATAACAATATACTACGCATTACAACCACACAATAACTAACTTGCATGCAAATTTAAATCATGAAAATATGTGATGAATTTAACAACACGTCATGCAAAAATGACAAAAAACCGTTACGACCTTCAAATTTTACACATTATGTCAAGATGCTTTTATTAATTCAAACAGCATCAGCAACAAACGAATATCGAGTTAAATGTCCATAAAATATCGAACTTAATATTACAACCCTGCTCGCATAGGACGTATTCAACAAGGGTATTAAAGCTTTTGTATACAATATGTACGAATAACGTCTGTTAATGGAGTAAACAAAAAAATTCTTTGAGAAAACAAGTTCCACTGACGCTTCGTTGAATAATAAAATTTGAGTAAAATTTTGTCTATATCATCATAAACCAATGACATAATAGGTAAATCACTAGTTTTTTCTTACATATTTTTAAGGATAATTAATAATTACTTTAAAATAATTACAAACATTTCTAATAACAAATATTTTTATTCCAGTAATCAAACCAAATATAATATTTACAAATATATATGGACCTATCTAAATGCAATAACAGATTTTTATGTCCGCTGGCTTCGAACTAGTAAATCATTTTCTTTGGAATTCCTATCCCCTGTATCATTTTGATTATGAAACAGTGCAAAAAATACATTCGCACTGTCCACTTTGTTAACAGCACCAACAATGCGGTTAAGTAACTTACGCTCAACATTTCTCCGGCCAAGTTTGCAGGCCAATGACAACAACTCTATGTCACTGGAACAAACCACCTTATCATCTCTTCCAGAAACAGCATTATCAAATGCTTCCATAATTTGTGAAACCGTAAAATTTTCTTCGCTAACCATATTATTTCCTAACAAAATCAAGTCAAATAGCTCTGTTCCACTCTTACATTGGCTAATTTTATTAATGACAAGTTTCAAGATTCTTGCTTCAGCATTCTTGAGAGACAACTGGTGGACTATCTTTAATAACTATACATGCCCATCAGATTTTTTCGAATTTCGCGGTAACAAATTATCTAACAATTTAAGAATGGGGGTCGTTTGGTATTTTCCGGCGGCATACGCAAATTCAACAACAGTGTCATCATCCTTCCAAGATGGTAGTAGTTCCCCTGTGTACCAGTAGTTCAGGAGGACTTGCATAGTTTTGGAAGAAATGTCATTAACATTTACTACACCAGTGCTACTTTCCAAAAAATCGGATCCAAACATTGAAGAAAATGTTGGACATCGCACTAAAATATAAATAAAGTAAAATTTGAATAAATGTGGTAAATTTAAAAGAAACAGTCAATAGTTAGATTAGACAATTTAAGTTTAAAAAACAAATAAATTACCAGACAAATTGCCTTGTGTGCAAATAGTTCAATTTTGTCCTTCGTTAAAATTTTCACATCAGAGCTTCTTTTGTCGTTTACAAGAGCTGCCACATGTTGGCTAAACTCGTTCTTGCATGTTCGTCTAAACTCTTCTTCAAAACACAAAACTGCGTCCGGTAAATTTTTCAAGGTAAGCTTCAGAATAACCACCAGAGCTCCTTCAGAGTCGGTTAAATTGGAGATATTATATGTTCGGTCCAATTTCCAGAAATTAGCATGTATTCGCATGAACTTTCCCATTTCAGCATTTTCTTGACACTATATCAGTAAAATAACTGAAGGATTAATAAATTGTTCAAAGTAACGGAAATGTACCAAAATATATATAAATATATAGTGATACCTCAAATCCCCACCAAATTGTTCCGTCCGTGTGTAAAACATCAATGGCAAAAGCAGCTTGTACAGTTTCCAAATAATGTTCTTTGAAAATTAGCTTCCAGTAGAATCGAATACTGCGTGATTGGTCAAGAAGTGTGAGGCCAACTAGAAAATTGGCAAGTACTACGTTCTCAGCCTCGCATTGAATGTTTGTTTTTGTTTCCTTGATGAGATCTGCATTTTGCACGACATTTTCCCAATTTTTAATAACCCATCTGTGTTCAAAGGTCCTTACGCTAGCCTATAAAAATATAAAATTATAGATGTTGTCGCTCATTTTAATTAAAAATATTGGGTAATTGTTTACTTACGTTGTCCTGACTGCTCGTAGCTGCCATTTTTCAACTTAAAATAAAAAATATCTAAACCACAGAATCAGTTTACTTTAAAATGAAGTTATTCTCTGTGAAATTAGTATGTAAGTCAGACATTTTTACCATCAACTGACTTTTTTATCTGTTTACTGTAATTATTCAGCAAAACAGAGGTGACTGGGCAAAAAACATTCCCTCAAATAATAGTTATCATTGAATCGGTGGATTTCAAGCTGATAACGAGCACTGTGATAAATAAAATATTGTTTTCTGTCCACGCTCTAAATTATTTAATTATACTCAACAACATTTGTTCATCGCATGAAAGCTTTATTGAATACGTATGGTAACAATTTACATAAGTCCATTATCTCCTTCTCGAATGTATTTACGTAAAAAGGATTACACATTCAGGTTAAAATTCAAAAAGCATCGAATAAGCATCCTTATTAGATATTATATAGTACAATATATGTCATTTGGTGTATGGAAACTATTTATTGGCCATTTGTTCTACCTAAAACTGCATTCGTTTTTCCTTGAAATAAAAAGGCTCGGTTTTTTCACTAGTTTCATATACAACTATCATATTATAAAATCGACTAACGAGAAACTAAACAAGATAATTTCAAGTACGATATTTAGAATGGTATGTTATGAGATAATAAATGCACATAAATGCATGTATGCATATATACATACTAAAAACGACCAATCTGAAACCAAGTACACATGCACGTTAGGTTGACTTGGTTTTAACCGACAAGTAAATTGTGACGTTGAGGGAACAGATATTTATTGTAGTGGATCCACCAAAATTAAATCATATTCTTATTTGTACTGATTTCTAGTTGAGTATCATTAAGGCATCCAACAACAGTTTCACTACTACTTGATTATCAGTTGCGTTTATAATTGCAGTTAGGTCATCATGACCGCATAATGTTCCTCGTGGAAATTGGAAATGTCAAACAACCGGTAATATCAGAGATACATACCCTAGAAATTGTCCTGGTAGAAAATTTCATGGGCTACTTTCAAGCAAACTACATATATACTTTTGAATCTGTACCTTTTTCAATTTGGGCTTGTAACCCTAGATGTTCCTTAACGAGATAGTTGTGTTGAAGGCTATTTATGGTATTTTTTTGTGTAGAGCTGCATGGAAGAAATGCTTAGTAATAAAGGTAATTTTGGAAATTATTACGAAGAAACTAATGGTTATTTATTAAAAACTTATTATTTCATTTTTCAATTGTTTGTATTTATTGGAAATTTGGAAATCTAGAATTCTTGCGTTGACAAAGCTTAAATTTAATCCAATTTTCTATAATTGACTCTAAATATATATTTTGTAATAATGAATTTCTTGAATTCCTTTCAAAAGTTTCATTGATTTTTACGATAACATTATTGGTCGAATTAGGTTTTTATTACTGGGTATGCACTCGTTAGTTTTACTACTAAAAAGATTACAGTAATAACACGTTAATAGTCTATCTTAATTTTTATGCGACTAGAACTTGTTATTAAAAAGTATGTGGTTATTCATATTTCGTTTGGTTTATATCATTATTACAAGATAAAATTATCAGATACAAATTGACAGAATTTACGCATAGTTCAGAACAGTTCACGCATGATTTATTCTGCAGGTCATTTTTTACTTGTTTAACCGAAATAGAAGTTAATGTTCTCATAAACGCTGTTTTGAATTATTTTGGACTTTTTTTTAAAAGTAATCCTAAAATATGGCTTTCGACTTCATAGAAATACCAGCTCAGAATAATATTTTATACTTCGATGATTTTTACCATTACAACCAAACTGAGTTCACTCTCATAACACAAAAGTTTTCAAATATGAGAAACTATCATCATCACCCTGACCGTATGTTCCCAATTTTAAACTTTGCCAACGAAGTCGCA
This sequence comes from Entomobrya nicoleti, assembly GCA_034695465.1. NCBI lineage: Eukaryota > Metazoa > Arthropoda > Collembola > Entomobryomorpha > Entomobryidae > Entomobrya > Entomobrya nicoleti. Next base: position 3,124 of record JAQFZG010001322.1, on the reverse strand, counting down.
AAAGCAGTCAACTATTCAGTAGTACTCGAACCATATAATCATACAACAGCTTGTTTTGAAAAATTCCCAACATTATTATCCTTGTTAAGTGAATCTAATGCCGAAAACAAACCACCACTTTACTTTTGGCAATCTTTAAAAAATAATTCGTGTGCTGGGTCAAAATTTCTTACTTCGCCAATATTTATTCAACAACACAATTTTCCTTACAACTTTGCGTATTGTGTTTTACCTAAAAATGACAACGACTCACTTTGGGATCTCAGTGTATTTTTATCCCCGTTTGATATCTGTACATGGATTGTGCTAGCTTTAGCTGTGGTTATCATATCTGGTAAACTTTCAGTAAATATTAAACATCAAATTCCAAAACGTTTGATAATTTTCAAGTGTCAACTTTTTCCAATAGTAACTAGCTTGCTCTCAACCAGCAATGGAATGTCATTTAAGAAAGTTCATAGAAAATATTTGTACATGCTTTATGGACGCTAGTGTCGATAATTTTAGGGACATTTTATTTGGGTGTTATAAGCAGTAGAATAATTAAACCTGCTTTTCCAGTATTTATTAAAAATGCTAAGGAACTAAACACCAAAAATCACACAATTACATATTTATATGATTGATAGTCATTTCGAATTGATGTATTTTGCGGCGAAACGACCAAACAGTTCTTTGCTACCAAACTTATTAGAAACTTCTGAAGTACATTCAAAAGAACAAGATTTTATATAAGAGCTAGCATTTGGAAATAAGAAAGCTGTATTGTATGTATGGACAGCGGTTTGTCAATGGGCAACAAAGGCTTTGGAGCTGATCAAGAAACGAAATATTTTAGATAAGAAAAGCATTTCTAAATCATGTTTTGTTGGTTTGGAAATGATTTCACCGGGAAAACTTTACTACGGATTCCTTCCACCGAGTCATGAAAAACTAGCTTTTGTTATGCAGCGGATGTTTAATACAGTAATATATAATCGATGGCTAAATGAATATATTGGACTAGCTATAGCTGGTAGAGTACAACATCGGATAAAACTGAAAAGTCCAACTAAACTACTTACTGACATTTATGTAGACAGTAATGGAAATAGGGTTCAAGCATTAAAGCTTGATGGTAAAATGCAACGAGCATTTGTTCTGTATGGATTTTCCATTATTTCTTGTCATATAGTTTTTATTTCAGAAATTATTAGTAAAAAGTTGGTTATATATCTATTGTTTAACTGTCAGGAAACTAATTTCCAAATTATTTTATATAAGCAGACACATTAAGTACCCATTTAAAACATTTATTCAAAACTAAATCTGATTTACGATCTGAATCTGAATAAATTCCACAACTTTAAATAGAATTCAGGTATAATTATAAATAACTTTGGGAACATTGTTTGTTTTACAGGTTACACAATGAAGCTAATAGTTTATATTTTCAATAGAATTTATTGCTGTTATTTAAACATAACCACACAATTACATCTTTTACCAATCGGCAATATTTCCCAAAAATATTTGTAATATGATTTTGTTAGCATGACGGTATATTAAAAGATTTTGCATTGCTAAATCCATCGACATTTTAAATAGCTTTGCATCTAAATCAGAATGACCTCGAATTTGTGTAAAATATCTACATCAAATCTAATATATCAATTCATCATATTTTCCACAATATCGTTATTTATTAAAATGTACCTAAGATTTATTTTTTTAATACACAATTTTATTTGTGCTACTTGTGATCCTAGTACATGGACCACACATAAATGCCATTAATTCATCTGGACTAGCGGCAGATTTAGCAGTACTCATGATTATATCTTTCAGTCGTCCCTCAGCGTTGCTCAAACCTAGTTTACGAGCCAACTTAAGTAGTTCCCATGCATCTACAAAGTTATGAATGTTATTGACGCTGCCTAAATACTGATCAAGAGTCCTTAGCAAGCCATTTAATTGGTAATGATCAACTGCAGTACAAAATTCTACAAGGACGTCATCATCTTGCCAACATTTTAGTAGTTTCCCGGAGTAAAAGTAATGCACAAGAATTTTCATAGCTTTTAGTGTAAATTCTTCAACAGTTACAGTCACGCTTCCTGGTTTTGAAAATTGGGTTGGGTAAAGCAAAGCAAATTGTGGACATTGTGCTGAAACAAAAATAAATCAGGGGATAAAAGCTGTTTGCTTTAGTATTCATGAAATTAAATCAAATCAAATATGTAACCTTTAATAACAAGTTTATGGACTTGAATACTTTGCTTGTCTTTTGTAAAAATTATAATATCCAGTAAACTGACATCGGATTGAAACTTCTCCCAGTTTTTTAAAACTTTGGTTTCATGTGTCTGAGAATTAGTTGTAAAACATACACTGTTCGTGCGTAACATCTTTTGAGGCTGCAGACGAATGGAAATCGAAATGAGGAATGTAATTTGTTCTTTTGGGTTTAAATTGGTTGAGAACGAATCCTCCGATAAATCGATTCCTGCTCCCAAGCTTCCCTCATTACAAATACACCATTTCATATCTCTGTCATAATTAATCTTGGCCTGCCAAAACGTCCAAAAATTAATCCAATGTAATTTTAAATAAATGTATATACAAAAATATAATCCTTACGTGTGCTCTTTTGTATATTTCCGTATTCCCGGATAATAGATCGATACTGATATTTGCATCAAGATTACAGCTTTTTAAGTCCAAACCCGATTTCCAATAAAATAAAACACAGGATGTTGGCCAGATAGGATGTTCTTCGAATCCAACCTCCCATTTAACTTTTGTTTCTGATGATATGACTGTGTCGAATGTGAACTTTTTCTTTAACGTTGATTCCAGTGTTTGTTGTGATGGGGCCCAATAGGGAAAGCTCCATTTGTAGTTGAAAAGTTTTTCCTCAAACTAAATGATCCATCACTTTGTTTTTCAATGACCGTAAATTCAGTGTGCTAATCTTTTTTTTGTTTATCTTACCTTATAATACTTTATTTAGTTATCTTAGTGCGTGTGCACTACTTTTATTATTCATCTTTACATCTTGCTCTCTAGCCGAAGACTGGCCTCCTTCTTCCATATCATTCCATTTTACATATCTCATTACATAACATATACATATATATATATA
>JAQFZG010001321.1:0-22084 GCA_034695465.1 Entomobrya nicoleti | reverse complement strand
TACACTTCTTTTACTTTTCTCTGTTGTTGTTGTAATAGCGAAAAAATGTTCCTCTTTCTGTACCACTGTTCACCACTCACTAGTTTATGTACATCCATGCAAGGAAGGCAGTTAAAAACATTGTAAATTTTTTTATGCGCTATCTATATATATATATAAAATAATAATGTATGTGAATACCGTTTTTTAAGCTTTGTAAAAATAAGCTAATTTTTTTGCTGGGCTTTTAAATGGAGATTAAAAAAGACCAATGTGTTCTTTAGATTGAGGCCTGGCTTGGCTTGTTGCTTTCACCGTTTAAAATTGTTGTCCAATTTGGACTGAATATTTTAGAGGGAAACTTACAAGGATTTCCAATGCATTTCTGACAATGAGCCTAAAGTAAATTGACCACCGTAAAGAAAAAAATCGAAATTTGGTGACCTTTTTACGGTTTCGATTTAAAATTTTAAAAAAGCCTTAATGATCGAACGTCCTTTCATACCAATTTTCGCAAGTTTACATTGTGATTATGCTTCTTCCACTTACTGGTCAAAGGTCAGTCATCATTAAATAAAGGTCATATGTCAAAGCTAGTCATTTGCTTTCACCAAGACAAAATTATAAATTATGGATATCCCTTTAATAGTAAAAAGAGGCCATTGCTAGGTTTTCTTTTCATGGAAAACTCCATATATATTCTGGCTTACTGTAAATTAGACAAATTTTTCGGGCTGAAATAGAAACTGAAATTTCAGTTTAGAAACTTCTGTCTGACCCAAGCAAGTTTACGAGAATTTTTTTTATATCAGTCCAGTCTAGTCCTAGTGACCATATAAAGATAACTGTCTGGCAGGTTAAAGAAACAAGAAAAAGGCATGTAACCATCCATCTACATATATATATTTATATATACATGTATGTTATAATACCTATCCTCCTCCACCTCCAATCCAACACAGTTCTCTCTGTTCAACTACAATGTGTGTAGTTTTATTGCATTATAAAGCTAGTAATAAAAAATATACACACAGACAATGTCTCTCTCTCTATCTATCTATCCATCTCTAACAAATAAATATATATATAGATAAATACACCCACATATATACACACACATACAGACAAAAATATTGATAAAGAAATAATATTAAAAAACTGCGAGAGTGGAATGGAATATCATAAATTTAAATATACACACACATAAATACACAGACATATAAATATATCTATTTGTCTGTACTATTATTACTATTCTTCCCCAATAATAAGTAATACGCATGATATGACAGAGAAATTTTTTTTTTCTCCTTCTTCTTGTGCATTTTACACTTCAACTTGTTCTCTCTTCTTCCGACATATACAAAAATATATATATTTATTTTCGAATGGTTTTATTCATAAAATAGGGACTTGTCTTGACTACTACAAGTACAACTACAGGTAAAAGTAGCTGTGCTTTGGCATAGAGCATCGCTTAACATCGCATCGTCACACATTCATTCACTCATTTCTCCTCCGACGACAACGATACTCCTCCACCACCATCTCTTCTCTCCTTCTCCTCTCTTCTTTGCTTGTCTCTCTGTTTTGTGTGGTATGGTGCATTGAGGAGACAGAGAACATGTTTTTTTTAAACAGACACCACCACACACAACTTTACTTGACTTGTCTGCTAGATTCTCTTTTGACTAGTGTACGTTACGTACAATTTTCTTTTGTACAGTCTGCCAGTCTACTACTTACACAACACACACACAATACTCATACATTCTTCTCTTCTTCTCTTTTTCAAATGGAGAATGAAGGGTGGTGAAACACGTCTCTTTCCAACAAACAGTTTTTTTTTCAGCATCTTGGCAACATGAGTAGAGTAGCTAGTAGTGGTATGAGTAGAGTATACATTATGTTCAAAACTATGAGAAGTATAATGTGTAGATGTGCTCTGTGCACGGATTTTTTTTTCAGTACCTGTCACACTCTTACGAGAATAATATTATATGAATGCTGTGTAGTAGTAGTAGTGTAGTAGTTTTGATGATGATCATCATGAGTATGAGAGAGTGGTGCCGCAGCAGTAATACCTTTTTAAGCCTTTTTTTTCACAAACATTTCAACATTGTCAGTCTTACACTCACTCTGATGTGTATACACACAAAAAAAAACATTGTTTATATATTCCTTGTAATGTTGTTAGTCTTTTTTACTGCTAGAGAAATGGAGAAGATGATCATTTTAGCAAAGACTATGTTTTTTTTGTGTGTATATATATCTGTGTAGGAGAGAGAGAGAGAAAATGTTTGCCTAGCCCAGTGTTTCCATTTGTTTCTATACATGGAGAAGAGCATTACAACGAGTGTATATAGAATATAGAATATATAATATATATACCATTTTGCCTTTCCCCTCTTTATTTTCTTCTTCTTCGTCGTCTGTTCTGTATATATCCACTGTATTTACAGATGTATTTCTTCGCTGAAGCTACAAGTTCTCTCTCTCTCAATATATATTTTTTGTACTACTGTCATGTCATACAGCCGGTCCTTCATAATATACAGGATATATATTTCAGGCGGCGGTGGTAGTAGTATGGTAGTTGGTAGATGAGCAGTACAACAAAGTATTGTAAATGGGATGTAGTAAAAATATCATATTCCACCACCGAATGTAAAACAAGTGATGATGATGTACAATGTATCATCTATCTGTCTCTTCTTGTGAAGCTGTACATGTACAAATTCATTCATTTGATGATGATGATGTGATCAATGATATTACTAGCCTTATTTCCCTTAACCCTTTCTCTCTCTCTACTTTTATAACATTTTAACCCTTTAACTTTACAAAAAAAAAATACCCTTGCATACACACACACAGACACGCATACATACAAAAAAAACTCTGGCCTATTCTTCTTGTTCTTCTTCATCTTCTTCTTTTTCTCCTCTCTGCTATTTTTTTTCTTGTGTATAATATGTACTCTGACTGACTGTGTGTGTGTAAGCAAAGCACACAAAGACTTGTAACTGAGTGGATGAATGGATGCTGATGATGGGCTGTTGTTTGTTGTCTGCTCGCATTTTTGTACAAGTTGAAAAGGTGTACATGGGCAATATAGTGCATACTACATTATCATCATGTGTGTGTAAGTTAACTACTTGAACATTGAACATAGCATCATCATCATCATCATCATCACATACAAAACAACCATTCCATTCCATTCTACACACAATCTTTACATCTTTCCATACACATCTCTCTCTCGATCTCTCATAATGTCTGTCTGTATGTATGAATGTGTGTGTGACATGACATGACTGATTGCGAGATGAAGATGAGTCTCTTCTTTTTTCTACCTCTTCTTCATCTTATTCTACTTTTGTGACTTGTCGTTCTTTTTTTTGCTCACTTTAAACAAAAATTATCATTATTATCGTCGTCTTCGTCGTCGGGTCGCCGTGATCATTCTCAAAAGAGATCAGAGCAAAAGCACATCAGATGAGGGAAACAAGCAGAAATATCTTCATAAATTGATTTGTGGACATAAAAATGTGGCCACGGTCAAGTCGTCGTCGGCATGATAAATATATATATATATATATTTTAAATATCAATGAATGCATATCGTTGTATGTATGATTTAAATGAAACAATAATATAGTTTATGTGCCAATGTCATTTTCCAGTGACAGCGATAATGCACCGGTGTATTTTTGAGAAAGATTTAAAAAAATATGTATAGTGACGCTGATGATTATCATAAAAACCTGACGATGGTGATGTAGCGTTGCAAAATTAAATTGACTAGTTATCCGATTGAGTCAAGTAATAAATGTATGGTTAACTTAATATTTTTTTTATATGCATTTTAGCACTGCCACTACCATTATCACCGGTCAAGGTGAAATTGTAACGCTTTCTTAAGCGTAATAATAAGGAAATCTCGGTTCATGTATATGCATAGCATACACACTTGATATGATAATTCGACAGATCAAATGGAAAAAAAAAGTTTGAGAAAGATGAGTTGCGTTACTTTACTTACGTGTGCATGCTATTTACTTATTCATACATTTGCCTTATATAATTTTAACCCTTTTATGTATATATATATTTTTTTTATAAAAGTGATAAACAAATACATTCATCATTATCATTTATGACGTTAAATGAAATATTGACCTTCGGGTGATGATTCAGCAAGAAAATTAAAATACATGCAAAAAAAGGAGAGAAGAAAGCTGATCAGATTATTTTTACTTATTTTTCATTTGCAAAGATCGATCGCTTTAAAAAAAATAGCAAAGTAAACCAGGTTGAAAGTGCATTTTACTTTTTGGAAGGTGATGTGTCGGTAGAGAGCATGATGATGATGAGGGAAGATTACGACATTCCTCTTGTTTTTTAAAATACATGTAATGTATGGATAATTTTGGTGCGTGCTGAAAATTTCACGAAATCAACGTCTGATGAAATAAAACATGAAAAAAAAAATTGAACTGTCAACTTAAGGTACCGAGTACATATGAGCTACCTGATTGGGATTATTTTGACGTTTCACAATATCCACTTGACTTTAAAACATTTTTTTTAAACTCTTGTTATTTAACGGAATGACGTAGAAAAAAACATTTTGCAATTTTAATCCAATTTAATTAATGCTCCTCGGTAAATACGTTTTCTTGTCGTTTAACCAGTTCATTTAACATAGAATGTATAGAATAGTCAAATACGCCTAACATTTCTACAAATCATTGACATGTGCCTTAATTTTTTTTAAATTAATGATGCAATTTCAACTTAAAAGACAAAAGAAAATCAAACGTGTAAAGCAAAAAAATTATATACAGTATAAACTCATCAGTTTTACTTGTAAAATTGTTAACAGTATAGTATTTTAGTAAAAAAGTACAATGGCTTAGTTTAGTAACGAGAAATGAAAAAAAGAAGAAAAATTTGTTTCTTTTTACATGATGGTTGATCAACTTCTCATTCGTATGTCTGAGTTTGGAAACACAAGCATTTGTCACGAGTGAATTAAAATTGTTTGTGGTTTTTTTTGTCGTGTGTGAAGCACGTTTGCTAAAACGTTCGTTTGGCATCCTGTCGCGCCAACCAGTAAGAGCTTTGCTTTGAAAATGGTGATAATTTTTTTTAGCAGATTATAGTTAATTTCAATTGCAGGTCTTCATATAATTGTTTATCAAATTGGAGTATTTATTTAATGTGAGCATGAACTTGCAGTTCGTTGCTAATTAGTAGCTTTGTTGCATTTTCCAAAAGTAAACAAAGAGCAAAATATTATACAACCAATTCTGCATATAACTCACACATCCCCTATGCAAGCCTGTGTAGCATGTGTCTTGACTTGAAATGAAATGATTGTAATGGCAGCATGCAGAGTGATACTTGCAAAGGTCAAAGGTGATATCGGGAAAAAGTCATTTTGTCCGTTTGTCAGTTAATCTGGAAAGTTGGTGCCCTAACCAAGAGTTCAAACGTATCATCCGATTTACTGGAATGCAATTAATTGTCATACATATCTACATACAGTCCATTGGAAGAAGCCAATTTTTGATATTGGTCCAAATTGATTGGCTCTTTAGCCTTAGCAGTTCTTAAAACAATACAAATTTGGTGCACTAAAATGTTTTTACAGTTTCAATCGTATTGGCTTCAGGTCACTTCCTCTCTAGGCTTGATTGGCAAAATCACAATTCTAAATATTTTTTTTCATGCAACCCAAGTTATAAAATTATGCAACTTTCTGCCTTGCTTTTCGAATTAATAATAAAAATATTGATGGAATACGCTACTGGCTACTGATATGATAAAAAATTTGGAGTATATATTTGATACTTTCAATATTGACAAGTGCCCAGGTATACAAACCTAAAAACATACCTGTTGACAACGACGCTGTTGAATAATTCAGTCAAAATATAAATATTGTCTTGACAAGGAGTAAATTTTTCCAATCCGTTTTACTACCTGAAGTTGAAGTACTACTTAAAAATTCTCCGGAAATTGTTTTTGTGCAACGACCAGTTGTTGTCTATGAATGCATTGTAAATGCAAGCAATAAAATATATATGCCAAGTGTCATTATCAATCTTGCATAACCCACTAAATAAAAATGTTTAATCAGTTAATAAATTTGTGGTTGCCTTTTTTCATGTGGTGCTATTTTGTAAGTTACGCATTGAACTAATCCTTTCATCATGATCATCGCCCCCATTTCCCCTGAAATATGTTGTATGTGTGTGTGTGGTGACGACTGGGAAAGTTGTAATGGTGGTGGTGGTTGGTGCAAATAAATCAGCTCAACTAAAAAGCACAGACGACAAAAAGCCTAATTCTCTCTCTCTTTGTGTAAAAAGGGTATACAGTGAGTAAGTAAGAGTGACAAGGTGCATTACAAGAATAATTGCAAAACATACACACAAACACAATAAAATGCTAAATAGCTCGATACGTGTGTGCGTGGCGGTTTGTTTTTCAAGTGGTTTTGTAGTAAAGCAGAAACAGCATTACTAACAGAGAGTCATCATCAAAAGCTATTCTACACGGCCGATTTTGATTTTCACTTGGTTTGACGTACTTTGCCTTTTTATCATTATTAGATTCTCAAATATTGTGTTTGTTCATTTAGACTGTACCCTGTCCGCCCACCCGTCCGTCGCCCCGGTAACATAGAACACATAATAGATTTAGACCATATGTTTTCACATATAATAATACTACGTAGAAAAATGGTCAATTTACAAATGAGCTTGACGAATCTGAACTTAATTTTTTTTAACTCATACCAAGTTGCCAAAAAAGTTAAATTTTAAATTCCAAGTTAAAATTTAGTACCTGCTTGAAATTTGTGTGGTAGCTTTGGTACGTTCAATACGATTTCCATTAATTAATTTAATAAATTCCTTCTTCGAGTACCTCACTTCAACAGTTTACTACGGTTTATTATTTCATTTCGCTTGCTCTGCTTTGTTCCGCTGCTGTGCTGCTTGTCTTCAATGAGCCATTTATCTTCTTTTTTTGCGTTGATGAACAAAGTCAGCAAAATATTTATATCAGCTTGCATTCATTTTTTCGGATGTGGAGAAAGTCAAGATAAAAAAAAACTTTTCCCCAAAGATAGTCTTTTTTTCTATAAATATTCTCTTGGTACTTTTGATGCTGATAATACAAAAAAATCATAATTGCAGAGAAGCATCCTCACTATTTATAATCTATCATCCACCTTTTCCCCCACAAGAACTATAATACATACAAGTACTAGCACCCCTTTCATTTATTATTTTTTCTCCCTTTCATAAAAAAACACTTTTCTCTCAGGTACATACCTACACAGTCTAGTCAGCAAAGTGTCTCCGTTTTATTCAACAACCTTGGGCGAACAACCCACATAACATAATATACTATTGCATATCTCATACAAAATGCTTATACATCTAGCTTTAGGTAACCACCACACTTTTAAATATTTATTTTTTGTACTGAATCAAAATGACAAGAAAAATGAAAAAAAAAAATCACTCAGACTGTCTGAGAGAGTAAAAAAATTTAAAGATAATTGTTGTTGCAGTGCTGTAAAAAAGTATCACTAAATAGTAAAATCTGTACACGCATCATATTTCTAAATGATATAATTAACGATGACAAAAGATAATTAATTTGTTTCCTCAGTTTAATTGGCAATAGATATGCATTCCACTACTCACGCACAAAGCGTGCATGATAAAAACAAAAGGGAAACCTTGGCTTATACACAGGATCCACACGGAGAAATTTGAATTTAATAATCAAAGTAATAAAATAGTGTAAAGTGTAAAGCTGTGTGTGCGAGCAAAAAAAAAGAGAGGATGGAAACAGAGGAGACAAACTTGAAGCTTGTCAAAAAAAAAAAATATACTCTGCTATTTGGTATATGAGATGGTATGATTAGATTACATGACACATGGACTCTCTCTCTCTCTCTCTGCATATTTTACATTTACATCACAACATTTCATCGCACTATTTCAAAGTTTCAAATCAAATGACACTTAACATGACGTATAAAATATGAGTCAAAATATTTTACACTTTATAAATATCATAATATTGATTTGCATATATGTGTGTATTGTGTATCTGTAACATATACATGTTTATTTATTTTTGAGAGTGTTGTGACAAAAAAGGATTGTGTATCATCAATACACCAACAATACCTATTATCTGCTGATCATCTGAAGCAGATTACAATAAAAAAAAAATAGCAGTCTATCAACCAAGCAAGCAAACTCAGAGAGAAAAATAAACATGTGCCTTCTTTACTCCTTTCCCCCGTTTTTTTTATATAAATCAACAAGTCAAGTCAAGTCAGCAAACTGATACTAGAGCTGTTGGTTTTGGTAAACATACTTTTCTTTTTACAGTCTAGTCAGTAGCCCCTTCTCCATTTCATAATAAATAAATATGAATGGGTGTCAGCAAGTAAAATTATCGATTTTACACAAAAAAAAACGAAGAAAATATTTTTTTATGATTTTTTTTTTCGGCGGAATGCATTCTTACATCATGGCATATTACTATTAGTTACTTAAATGGCTTCCATAATTTGCAAATTTTTCTTTAAAAATTGTCTTTTTTGACAAATAAGCCTATTAATATACCCTGCGTATATATATATGCCACTTACTTGGGAGTTTGCACTTTCACCTATTTTTACTAACAGTTCATGAGTACCATTCCTCTCTAACGATATGTTTAAGTAAAGCCTTTGTTCCTCTCATTCCTCCACTCTCTCTCTCTCTCACACAGCTCAAGATGTAGTTTAGTTTTCAGGAAATGTTTTTCACTTTTCCAAACTCCCATATTTTCTTCACATTCCAATTAAACTTGAGTGTGTGAAACTTGAATAAATAAATAAATGTATTTATTTATTATTCTTACTTGGTATCGTCAAGTGTGACGAGAGAGATCAGAGATTATCCCACACCAAAATTTCCAATCCAGTAGCAAGCAAACAAAATGCATAATATGCAATAATATGTGGTTATACCTTAACACTTAACTATTATTTAGTTCAAGGCTCAAGAAATAAGCGTGGCTTTTGCCCGGCAACTCTCTCTCTCGTGGCATCTCATACTGCATGCTTTAATTTTTTTCACTTCTTCATCCCTCCTCCTCCTCCTTTCATCATGTTATATGAACAAGTCGTCGTGTCATGTCGTGGTGTTATCGTGATCACCCATGTTACTATAACTATTATTCTTAGTTTTATACTTTTGAGAAGTCAAGCAGCAAGGACACAAGTAGTGCTTCATTCCTACTTTGAAATATTTTGAAAAACAAAAGCCTTTTTCCCGCTTAACTTGTTCTTCTTCTTTGGAAAACTAGCAAAGAAAATTTTGATAAGGTTTCCCTTTATGCAAATTATGCTTGTGATGCTGCACACGGGAAATTAGTTAAGCAGCTTGTTTTTTTTTTCTTCAAGGGGTGTGAAAATACACTTTCTTCCTTATTTGCTTTTCACACTTGCAGCTCTCAAGTGAAAGGAAGTAAGTCGCATTCTAGAGAAAATATATGGTTATTTTTGAAATAAAATATTTATTTTTTTGACACAATTATGATTAAGATTTAATCAAACATTTTCCTCAATGCTTTATAATTAAATTAAGACAAATTTATTTGATTGTGTGTTTCAGTGTTTTACAGCTCGGTGTGCAATGCAGAAATTTAATGTTCAGAAAATTTTATGCACAAGTTTAATTCTCTTTTTTGATCTTTTTCTTTTCTTTGAAATTATTATGTCTTCTTCTTCCAGATCAAAAAAAAAACAAGTTTTGATTTTTGATCATTTTGAACACGTGCTGATGTTGATTGATAATATGTAATGTTATGTCAGAGCTGAGAATGTTGATAGTGTTAAATTTAAAATCTAAAAATAAATTTAATAAGACTTGCTTCATTAATGTGCAAGCTTGATGACATGATGATGATAAGATTGTACATGAACATGTATTAGTTAATACTAAGTGTTATGCTGTTGACAATTTGAGGAGTAACTCAGGCACATATTTTCTTCCGAATTTTCCCAAGGAAATAAAATTGAGCTAGTTGTGTAATGGTTGTAAAAGGAAACCCTTTAATACCTCTTTATCAACCCTTTGCTGAATATTTTTTATTGGATGAGTTAGTAATTCTCTCTTTTGAGATGATGTAAGATGATGAAATTTCTTATCTCATTTGGAACACCACTAAAATATTATTGTGTAAAGAAGGAAAATCATCTCATCTGTAAATAAGTTGGAAAAAGGAAGGAAATTTCGGAGCAACGTAAATCCGACATGACATAACAATAATGCGCTATTGTACATTAAACAAAGAGAAAAGATGTAAACTTTTTATCGTGCTTCCGTTGTTGTATATATTTTTTTATTTTTGGCTAAAGTCATTGAAAATCTACTTAGCGCCGCCCTCACCTTTGTTGATTGACAATGAGTGAGTGACAATGATCTGATGCTTTCGAAAATTATTATTAATAGTTGTGTGTTTTTGGAGAGTTGGGCATTGTACAGTTATTTTTTTTATTGACGTGAATGTGTGACGACAGCAGAAGAAAGCTGGGTTTTTGATGTCGTGGAGTGCTCAGTTTTTTGATGGTTTTTAAGAGAAACGTCGTGAAACAGTGATAAAATTTTATTGTTTTCTTTAGAATTTTCTCTCTTCTGGTTTAACGATTTATGTAGGAGTTTAATAGCTGTAGTAAGTTCCGTTTCTTAGTATCAAGGTTTGCTCATAAAACCAACCATCATAACCGTTTTTATGCAAGGTAATAAGAATATGTGTGTGTGTAGGCGGAGGTTCTTACACAAGGTGCTTATGCTTACAAGGGAAGTTCGAAGGTGGTCGCCAAATTTTTTTTAAGACAAGATACAAAAGTAACGTTTTTCATCAAAGTATACTTTGCATGCAAAACATGTTGAAATCACGGATCGAAGGAAGCTTCTGTAACCAAGCAGTCATATAGACAGTCTCAATACCAGGACGAAGGCGGATTCAACGGTCAATTTTCAATTCAAATTTTTGGTCAGAAACAGTGATGGTTTCTGTTTTTCATGTAAGATTTGTACATCACATTGCATTTCTTCAAATTTCTTTGCTGTTTCTGGTCATAAATTTGAATTGAACATTGACCGTTGAATCTGCCAACGTCCTGGTAGTGAGACTGTCTATATGACTGCTTGATTACGGAAGGTCTGCTTAGAATTTTGTCGTGGAAAAAACAAGTTTACAAAAGAAAATCGAATTGTAAATATTCAAACTATTCTATTGTAAATTCATATTCAAATTTATAATGTCAAATTTTCTAAGATTGTCTTCTTGTGGCTAGCACATGCCTATCGTATAGATATACATGTGTGTAATTTGTATCTAGACGTTGTTGGGCAGTATGATTAGCTTACAAGGATAAACAATAAAATTTCATGTAAATGCCTTCGAGGCATTAAAACATTACCTGGTTTTTAGTGCTGGGGATGAATATGAGTTATGGCAACAAAAAAAGAGCATGTAGCTAAGCTTGATGTTTCCTTGTTAGTTTATTGTTTTGTCCTTTCATTTTAATTGCGTCCTAAATATTGTGAATAAAATGTCTTTATGATGAGTAGAGAGAGGAAGAGAGAAATAAATTCAGTGACCCATTTAATACATTTTTTTTTACTTTTTGAAGGAGAAGAGGAGAAGGACTTTCTTTTCCTTCGGCACTTTTTTTTACAATTTTATGCATTCATGACTATACAATCGAAAAATATATTCTGTTTGGGGCAAAGTGGAACTTTGTCAAAAAAAAAAATATATCAACAGGTGAAATTATTGGATGATGGTTTTAGTTTTGTATACTTGCTAAGTATAAATTATCTCGCTAATTGACAAATTACCTGGTAATCTGAAAAAAAGCAAATGAATCAATATACTCAAAAAAAAGACTTACCAAGAAAAAAGTATTATGCAGCAACAAGCACTTCCAGCAGCAGCCGATGATAATCGTTTACTCTTTTTTTTGGGATAATGAGGAGTAGGAAAGAAGTTGAAGAGGACCTCGAGCAGCTTTGTCTGCACACGTGAAAATATTTAGAGCAGTTCAAGGCCAAAAAAGTAGCAACATTTTTTAGTGTCCAGTGAAGTCAGTAGAGAAGCACTTTTTTCTCCTTTTGGTAATCAAGCGATTTCCTTGGAAAAAATCTAAAAAAAAAAACCTTTTATTTTTTAAGGAGAACAAAATGACAATAGGATTTGTTCGTTCGAGCTAATTTGGAAATTTTAGTTAATTAGCAAAAGATTGGGAACATTGATGTTTTAAGTATGATCACTATGCGTATTTTTAAAATAGTTATATGCAAATAATCCAAACTTTTTTTTAAACGCGGTTTTTGAAATAGGAATATTTATTGATTTTTAGTATTTACGTGTTAGTACTTGTTGATCCGTCTCTTCATCCGGCCGTTGTTAGGTTACAAGTTTACTTAATTTATTACTGCTATTTAAATCAAGTGGGGCTAAAAATGTGGTGAAAAGATATCTGACTGATATCCTCTTTTCTAATTACCTAGCTTATTTGTTTCAATGCCGACAGGGGGCGTCATGAATAGAAGTGAATAAAACTGAAAGTGAAACCAATATTAAATATGTTTATATTGCAGATCTTACTAACAGTAAATAATGCTTTTAATTAAATGCAGTTTAAAAACTGTTAACTCTATTACCTAACTAATATTTTATAAATGTGTGGTACAGCCACACTCTATACATATTCAATTTAATCTCACCACCTAGCTATTAATTTAATTTTAAAATATAATAATTATTTTTTTCGAGAAACTTTACAACAAGTTACAGAGCAATAAGCAAGCTTTGTTTAGTTTTATCCTTTTTTCTCCCAATTTCCAATACAGTCTAAAGATTTCACTTTTCACTCAAGTTGCCCCTTTTCACTCCTGACGACGCATCTCTCTTTTTTTTCTACCTATAATTTCTACCTACCCTGCCAGCTAACTATTTAAAAGTAAATTTCTTAACCGTACAATAAAACAATTGCTTTATTAGCTCCAAAAAAATATATACTCTTTATTTATAACTATCTACTTTATTTTGGGGGGGCCAGAACAATGTGTTCTCATTGTTGCTTTTTTTTTGGGGAACGCACAAAACAGCCCAAACCATGAACCAAGGCAGTTTTTTCGCATGTAAAAACGTCAAGTTGATATGCAGCTCTCTCGTCTCAAAAGGTTTTCTCGTTGCTTGTTTTTCCTCTTTTGCTTCTTCTCTCGATAGATTTCCAACAAAACTGATAGAGAGAGTGAGTGAGTTTGAGAGGCAGGGAAAGCTGGAAAGAGGAGGAAAAGGAGAAAAAGGAAACAAGAGTTGTTCTTTTTTTAGCAGAAATAGCATACAGCCTCTTAAAGCTTTACAGTTGCCCAAAAAAAGAGGATTTGGTTGCGCAAGCATTTTACCCTGCCAATGTCCATCCATCATACACATCATGCATCATGTGCTCTCTCGATATCCATAGCTTTCTCCAAGAACCATCCATCCCTGGTTCTCCAAGAACCCTACAAGGAGCAGAAGAAGAGGAGGCTTTAACATCACCATAGACACGGGATCTACCAATTAATAAATATCAAAATGATAAATATTGTGTAAATTGACCACTAATTTTCTCTTTCGTTTGAGATGCACATATTCATACATTTGCATTAACGACAACACTGTCGAGTCTGTTGTTGCATCATCCATTCTCCCAGATTTTTTTTAGTCATATTACATATTAGAAAAACGAGTGTAAAAAAATGTATCAATTGCAAAAGTCATTAAATAGATAAGATGAACTGGAAAAGTAAGACAAAGGAGTACATGTTCTTTTGTTTATTTGAGAGGTAGTAACCTGACGCTCTATGCCGAAGTATTTTTTTCAAGATTTTCTTTTTCATTGATGCATTTTCATCTGTATATCCATTAGATTTGAGTTTTTCCTTGATTTTTACATTTTAAGTCGAATTGTCCAAACAAAAAGTCCCCTGAAATCAATGCCCTTTTTGCATGCTTTAAAAATGAGCGGACGTACAAAAAAAAGACATAGGAAAGTTAATAAACGGTTAATTTTTTTAAAAAGTCACAAGAAAGGTGGAGGCGGTGGTGGAAGAGTTTGATGGGAGGTTGATGATGAGGAGGATCACGCTGCGCGCTGAGAAGTGAGATCTCTACACAGCTATTAAACATACCTATACATCAAATCCCAAAAAGCGTAGCAACAAAGTAGCTTTAAAAAAATGTATACATGCTCGATTTTTTTTAAAGGTGTGCATTGTAAAAAGGCATGATTCTCTTTAGCTGTTTTTTTAGCTGCCATCCCATTCTGTTCTGATTCTTCTGACGCTGCTCTTCTCTTCTGATAGTACGCTGTATAATGTGCTCTGCAGTGCACAGTGTATTAAAGGATTGCATTGTGGTTTAAATAAAAAGACAAGCTTATTATTATGTACCCCCAAAGAACAGACGAACATTTTTGAGCATTACATGCTTGCATAAAAGTGCATGTGTCTGTTCTGTTCTCCTCTAGCTACTATATAGTATATTCAATGCACTAATTGTGAATTGTAAATACAGATGATTTGTGTGACGATGATGATGACGATGAGCAAAACAAGTGTGTTTATCATGATGATTGGTGATGGTGGTGATGGTGATGTGAATTGCTGGAAAATAAAATTGCACAAAAAAATTGCAAAATATCTGAACATTTTTCTTTTTCGTCTCTCTGGTCAGCTCTGGTCATCTAGCTAATATACATAGGTATGTAATATATGTACTTATTGCATGTATAATTTTTTGTGTAACCGTTTCTCCTCATCCTCCTCCTCCTCCATCATCTTCCATTCCTAGATTCCTTCTTCTTTTGTCATTTTTATTTTGTTTTTTTGAGTGTTTAAAGTTTTTGTTTGCATTGCACAACAACAAGAGGGGAAAAAGGGTGAAAAGAAAAAAAAAAGGAGTGCAGTAGGAGCAAAAAAAGAGGATGACGGCCAAGCCATGCCAGGCCATCATCATCATGCATGATCTTTCTTCGTGGTTTGCTTTTACAGATAGATAGATAGAAAGAGAGAGAGAAAGGCATTGATGATATGATGAGGATGCTTTTTTGGACTGTTATTATTGTGATTACATAAAAAAGAAAAGAAGGAGAGAGAGATATACACAAAGATCACATCACTCACATCATCACAGCCAACAATCTTGTTGAAAAAGGTTGAGAGAATGGAGAAAATCTGTTTTGAGCACTATGTATTTATAGACATGGCACAGAGAGACAGAGAGATGAAGTCACATTCCTCCTCATCATAATCATATTATTTACTTGTTGGTCGTTGGTCTCCTCTTGTTGGTTTTTAAAAACTTTGATGATGATGATGATGAGGATGATGATGTGATGATGCTTAGTTAAATGTACGTATGAATGAATGTCTAATGATCATCACATGCAATGATGATGAAAGGAGGAAAATGCAATGGAGGGTGGAGGAGGTTCTCTCGACGATTCAAGAGAAACGTGTATTATTATTACAGTCAAGCAGCAAGTTGTACTACTTGTTTTCTCTATCTGTTCTTCTGTTCTTCTGTGTCTGTGGATGTGTGTGTAATTTGCCTTGATGCTCTAATGAAGTGCTTTTCATTTTACGGGGAGATGGGACGACGAAGACGAAGACTCTATGCAATCTATGTACTAATGCTGCTTGTCTTTTTACTCGTTTTATAGATGGGAGAGAGAGAGTGAGGTGGGGAGGACAAAGCCTTTTCACACGCCAACGCCAACACAACTTTTCCAACCATTTGAATCAACGACGAATATAGCTGTGGAAGAGAAGCAGTAGGAAAAGATATATATATATTTTTAGGGGAAAGGAGGAAACAAGTCAAAGTGTGCAAAAATGTGTGTTGTGGTTTATGATCTTTGACATATTATGCATGTATGCAGAGTGCAGACAGCCAAGCTTTGATGGATAAGGTGGATGGATAAAGTGCGGATATTATTTTTTTCTGTTGAACTGTTAGAAGATGAGATGACAACTAAACTGTTTTTCTTTTTCTGTGGAAGTAGTTAAGTGGGTTTAATTTGGTATAAAAATTTAATTATGAGTAAATCGGTTGATGTAAGAATGGATAAAGGGAGGTTGCTGCCGTCATTTGATACGAGAGTGCCATTGTTGGCGTTGAGTGTGGAAGCGCAAACGCTTCTCAGTACTTTGCTCAATCCTTTGAAAGTGTTGCCTAGTGAGGATAATATGCCGAGGGACTGGAGAGGAATTGCGGAGCTTTGTATGCTTCCTATTGAGAAGTTGGGACTGTTTGAAGGGAAGCCGGATCCGTTTAAAGAGGTCATGACGTATTTATCTGCTGATAGGGTTAATGGGGCCAAGATTACGATGGATGACCTCAAAGCCTTTTTAATGATGGTCGATAGGATTGATGTTTTGGAGGATGTCGTGGATCTGTTAGGTATGTATTTATACACAATTGGTAATATGGTTTATTTTTAAATGTGTTTTACAATTTTGATAAGATTTTGTTCTTCTTTTGGTTTTTTTTTGAAGATCGTGATGCATTAAGTTATAAAAAGAGGATGACTGAAGTGGATTTGAGTAGTGTGGGAACTCAGGTGCCTTTGAATGATTTGGAGGTGAACATGTTGACATTTGAAGATGCAGCTCGTGCTCAAAGACGACTTCCCCTGTGTCGCTACGACGCTTTCATTTTATATTCCGAGGAGGACTCCTCGTTCGCGTCTGAAGTGCTCCTTCGAATGGAGAAGGAATACAAGTTGAAGCTTTGCTCTAAAGATAGGGATCTCCTGCCTGGCCTCCGATTCGAGCATGAGATTATTGGGAAAATGATAGAGTTGCGGTGTAACAGGCTTTTGGTAATCTTCTCTCCGAGTTTTTTGCAAAGTCCGGCGAATCAGTTTTTGGTCTCTTATGCTCAAGCCGTCGCGTTGGATACAAGAAGTCGTAAAATCATTCCTTGCGTTTACAAAAAGTGTGAGCTGCCTCCCAGCGTGAGGTACTCCTTTTGCATTGACTTTAATCGGAGTGGGAAGCTGTGGAACTTTTGGGACAAGTTGAGTCAGTCTTTGGCTGTGCCGACTAGTGACAGGTGTCAGATAACCCCTTGTTCCCCAACACCAACAGCGTCATCATTGTCTGCTAAGCTGGATGGAAATGTAAATATTACAAAAGGTAACATGTCAAAAATCATTTGATAGAAAAAAAGTGTGAAGTTTATGGCATTTCTTATTAATGGGTTTGATTGAACTGTATCTGTATCTGGCTTTCTTCTTTTTTTGGTTGCAAGATGATATGGAATGGTGGGATGCGAATAAACTAGAAACAGAGTTGGAAGATGTTCGGCTCAATGGAAATGTCGAGGAAGGGAAGGAGCTAAGTAAAGGGAAAGGAGAACAAGGAGAAGAGCAAGTGGTAGCAATGGTGGATGGCGAGGATAGCCTATCGGTAAATTCAAGACAGCAGCTGCTATCTAGTAGCACTCCAATAGCTAGTGGTAATAGTTCCTCCAAATCTGGGAAATGGTTTAGTAAAATTATGAGTCCAATGAGTAGGAAGAAACGGAGTGAAGGGAAACAGAAGCCGATTGCTGAGTAAATGAGTTGTAATCAGAAGAATTAATTGATTATCAAGTATGAATTGTGATGATTTTTTTCAAGTTATTATAAAAGACTGCCGTATTTGTCTACCTGTCGAATGTAATATGTGCTATATTTTAATTGTGCTGTGGAATAGCTATGTGTAAAATAATTAAGTCGTTTGCTTCAGCTTGATTATTTTTTTTCAACGAAGTTTTTGTTTGTATTTATTTATCAATATTCAAATTTGATTTTTTTTTCAGGTCACGATTAGACACAATTATTGTTTCCACTGTAGTAATAATTACAATTTACTTGAATGTGTTTTTCCAAAAGTTATTACATTTTTGTTCTTTTTCTTGGATCATGTTTTTTTATACTTATTTTTCATTATTATGCGTTTACATTATATATATGCAATATATATATTTTTGTATTATGATAATTGTAGTAGTCTAGTACTCTCTTAAACAAGACAAATAAAGTTTATATTATTTTTATTTTCTACTGAAAAACAAATTTTGTCGACAAATTCATTCAATGACTTTTCTGCTTCTTTTTTATTTTGCTTTCACGTCAGCAATACAGTTTGGTTCGATTTATAAGCAATTGATTCGAAAATTGATCCATTAAAACATTTAGTACCACTAAATACTTTTTAAACCCTTTTTAAAATTTATTTAATTGCTCAGACTAGCAGATTTGCAATGGATATAATATATTTAATTGTTTTGTTGGATATCCGTTCCTTAAAAATATAAATTATTTGGATGCCTTAAATATTTACTTATGTACAGTCACACATGCATTATATATTAATATCTATCTATACGCATACAATGTTGAGTTAATTATTATTAAAAAGAGGCGAGAAAAACTGCGCGCGAAATATTTTTATTTGTCTAAACCTTTTTTTTTTTTTTAGAAAAACTACTTATTTTTTAAAAGCTAATTTCTAAAATAGGTAGTTGTGTGGTTTTTTTTTGAGTCTCACAAAAATAACATAGCTACCACCTGATTTGATCCTGATAGTCTTCGTTTAGGCTCAACCGCTTGATGGACTCATACCCGAGGATTATGAACACGCTGAAAACGCCCGACTGGAACAATCTTGCTGATAAGCCCTTCGTGATAAACCTGTAGCCTTCCTCCTGCCACAATATGGAAAATGTCTTTGGGAACGATGGAAGCCTTTGCACCTATTAAAAAAATATATACCAATTCATAATTATCCATGCATAAAAAAGTAAGTTGCTTGAATGTTTCCGTGTAAGGTGCTTGAAAGGTACCTGAAGACGAGCCCGACACACGTCCAAAGGATTTGTAATTATGGTGGTAGTGAAGCCCCCCAGCATTGCCGACGTGCATTGGAGCATTAGTCGAGATGTGTGTTTAGGGAAAACTTTGTCAAGCTCCTCTGTACAAAATATTATTGATAAAATTAAAAAAGGAATTCAAATTGATCAGCAATATGTTGCAGTCCAACGTTACTTATCAAAATTGAGTAATACAAATTGATAATAACAAAGAGTTAGTTACCTTGATACCATTGATAAAAGCCCCACCACAACGCCGAGTTTGGAACATAAGTGCTCAGTGAAGCCAAATAGCCTCTATAAAATCCCCGCATTCCGTCCCTCCTATAAATCTCTCGGGCAATGTCTTTCGTGATATCAACCTTTGTCCGGCCTTGATACTTGATACCAAGTGGATTATAAACCGCTCTAAATAAATAAATAGATCTCAGGACTTTAATTTAATTTACAGGAATACAATTCTAGAAAGTAGCAGGGTTTTAGCCCTAAAAACTTACCCGCCTCCCGTACCACTACTTTGCTTCATGCCAACGACCATCATATGCTGGGAAATCACATCAAAAGGTACAATACAAGTTTGTCCGACAACTGATGCGCATCCACCTGCAACAAGGGCCCGCACATGACTGCAAAAAAAAAAAAAAAAAAAATATGATCACCAAGTTGAAAAAGGCATAAGGTTTTCACTAATCGTGAATTATTATAAAATGAGGAACCTGCCTATCTCGAATGCCATGTTGATAAAGCGTAAGGCGGACACCTTCGTAAGTAGACACGTAGAAAACCCCGGACACAATTTGGAAGGCGGACACCCAAAAACCCCGGTAAAGTCCCTTGAGTCCTTCCGAATCCACTATTTTTCGTATGCAATCCCACATTCCAGAGTAGACGCTATTTCTCTGTTGGATTTGCATTTTCGTTTTGACCAGAGTGAAGGGGTAGAGGAGGCAGCGGATAGAAAATGAGCTGAGCATGCTTAAAGGGTAGAATTTCCATTTGTCCATCATGTTCCATTCGATGACTTGGATTTGACTTTCACCAGAAGGGGCAAACCGCGCTAGAAGACCTTCTTCATCTTTTTCCCCCCAGTCGTTGGGGGTATAGTGGTGGGACTTTATCATACTGCTTAACAGCTGGACTGGGGTCAAATCGGGATTATGGTCTGGCTCTTCAGCAACAACTTTGTCTTCCATTACTCCACCAGAGGTCCAATACAGCTGATTGTGAGGGGGGACCAATGGGGATGTCGGAGGGAAAATACTGGTGACAGGTTTTGAGAGTACACCTTTCATCGATTCTATTTTCTCCTTTAAGTCTTTACAAAATAATTTAAAAAATAAAGAAATAATTACACTAATTGAAATTGTCACCAGCTCACTTTAGAATGCACAATTCACCTGTTATCATTGTTGCTTTTGTGGTTTTTGTATTGAACTAGAATGGAATCCTGAAGAAACCAAATAAAAGTATATATACTTCTTTGTCGTGACGAGTTAATTGAATCATCTTATAACTTAACACAAAAATTAATTAGCAATTGGCTTGTTTACCTGGCCACTTGACTATTCCTGTTTCAGGAGACAAATGCAGATTTAGCCGCGGACAAGTACATGATGCCTGCAAATTAAAGTCATATCCAAATAATAATGCCTATTCTCATTTAGGTAATTATAAAATTAAGAGTAAATAATTCAAAACAACTGACCCCATAAACAAATATTACTTTAACTGAAATAAGACATCAACTATCATCGATTTCTCTACTTATTTTCTTAATCTCCTAACTTTGTAGCAATTACCTTCGTAAAACTTTTTCCCAGATTCAATTTCAATTCAATTCACTTGAACAAACTAACCTCACAATAATCTTGTCACCTGATAACTCGTAAACTTAAATATTGCACCTATTTAAAAATGTTTACATTCTTTATTTAGCAACCACACGGCCCGCAATTAATTTAATATAGTAATCCACATGGACAAATAAATCTCACAAATTAACTAACTGTTCTGCACAGCTCAGACTCAGACTAATTTATTGTTTAACCTTGCATTCTTCACCCCACCAAAAAAACAACCTCATGACTCATAGGTTTAATGATGATGGTGATTAAATAATAAAGAGAGGAGCAGTAAAGTAGACCTGTGCTAATGTGTAAAAGCACCCAAAAAAATAAAAAATGTGGTTGTTTTTGTAATGTGTAGCGTGTGATGATGCAAAAAAATATATAATTATTCCCTTTCCGTATACCTTTGATATCATATCATCACCTCATTTTACACATAAACCTATCTTTCTTCAGCTGGGCTGAGGTGATCAACCAACCAAACAAGAGAGCTGAGAGTTTGAAACCTTGCCGCCCATTTCCCAACAGATGAGTTCAATGCAATGCAGCAAGAGAGATGATGGGTGGCTGGGTGCTATGCTAGTTTGCTTTGGGAGAACGGTGGACTGGAGTGGACATCAGAGTAGATGAATTGAGGCCATGCCAATAAACAAAGCAAGGGCGAGATAATCATGTCCAAGTAAACAAAGTAAGCAGGTGTATGTAAACAAGGAAGAAAAAGCAAACAGAAGAAGCAAATCATATGATAATTAGCAGGTAAGACATAAGTAGCAGATGATTGTAAAACGCCCTAATTTCCCAAATGCCCCTGCATTTTAATTGGGCGAAAATGCCATGAAAGTTTTAGAGGATCAGGTCAGGTAGTGGTCAAATAACGCTGTTGATGATGCGATGATTGTGGTCGTCTAGGAAGTAGGTGATGATAACCGATGTGACTTGAGAATGAAGGAGGAGATCCTTGTGGAGTGCACAGTGTTGAATTTTAAGACGTGAGCGTGAGTCGAGTGTTCGATCTAGTCATGTGGTTCAAAAATACATGAAATTAGATCGGCACCCGACGCGTGCTCAAAGCCTTGTGATAAAAGTGCAAACTTCCACTCGAAATACCCAGGATGATGATGGTAAAGTGGCATGGCTGGATTGTTGATGTGGTGTAATTGGAGGGATGTCCGGAAGTGGAACGGTTCTTGACGTAAAGATCGCTCCCTTGTCGAGGATCTATTGGCTGTGATAACGCAAAATAATTAGTTACG
>JAQFZG010001320.1:0-22091 GCA_034695465.1 Entomobrya nicoleti | reverse complement strand
GGCCTTCAGTATGGACAAGTCTGAAATGGTAAGTTTTCAGTGTAAAGACTGCTCGTTGGAAGCGGAATGGGGCGTGACGTTACTCACGATCACATTGAATTGAATGGATGAATACTGGATGCATGATACATGATACATGCTTACATGAGGTGACCTTGTGAAGCCAGATTCAGCAGCTGGAGCTGAATGAAGCACCCCCACTCTTTTTTGTGACTGACTGCACTGGATTGACTGCAGTCGAGAATAATAAGATAAGATGTTGATGCTAAACCCTAATCGTAACGTGTTTGCACAGCACATAAATAAAGTAATCAATGTCAATGGTACCACTACCACATGATGCAATTCAGTCGTAACGTCATCGGCATCATCGTTATATAAGTTTTCAGCATTTGATATTTAATTGCGGTTTACTTACCTTCATACTGAACATACCGGCTTGGAAAAGTATAAATTGTAGCCTAGTCATCTCATCACAAAACCCGACTTCTCTCTCTCACATTTGTGTACTACGTACGTGACCACACCAGAAAATACTCTTTGGAACTAAATAAAATATTTCCCATGTCCAAATCCTTATCAAGCATGTTGGCCAGAGTATTTGTCTTAAAAAGGCCCTTTGAGGGACTTCCAAAAGTTAGTGACTTTGAAATTGTTGAGGAGAAAATTCGTGACGAGCTAAATGACGGAGGTAATCATTTTGAAATGTAATTGATTGCATTCATGCTTGTAAATACTCTGTAAAAAGTAATGTTTTTTCGTATGTTGTATTATTTTGAAAAAGAAATTCTGGCCAAGGCAGAATGGCTTACAGTTGATCCTTACATGAGACTACGAAGCGCTCCAGGGACACCCTTACCTGGTGGTCAAATTGCAAGGTATGCACCAAGAGCTCCTATTGATTGCAAAATGCAAAACTTGACATATGAACTTCCAGTTTATAATTTTGTATGACAAAACCCTAATTTTAATTGCAATATGTCAACCTCCAGAGTTTTGAAGAGCCGCAACGCTGAATTCCCTCAAGGTTCTCAAATTTACGGTTTCTTTGGCTGGAGAGATTTAACAATTTATAAGCCAGAACCCAAAGGACCTAGACATCATGGTACCATACATAAAATGCCTGAAATGAAAGGGTTACCAGATTCATATGGACTGGGTTCTATTGGAATGCCTGGAAATACAGCTTACTTTGGACTCCTTGAAGTTTGTAAACCAAAGGCTGGTGAAACATTGGTTGTTACTGCTGCAGCAGGAGCCGTTGGCAGTATCGTAGGACAAATAGGAAAAATAAAAGGTGAAAATAAGTGATATGAACATGTAATGTAGTTCACAAAGGTTATGGGTTATGTTATTTTCAACTGTTTCTTATATCGTTATAAAAATAGGGTGCAAGGTCATCGGATTTGCAGGTTCAGATGACAAAGTAGAATGGCTAAAAAAGGAGCTGGGATTTGATGTCGCCATTAATTACAAGAAAGTCACAGACTTGGATGCAGTTTTTAAAGAGCATGCCCCTAATGGCATTGATTGCTATTTTGATAATGTAAAATTTTGTTAACAAATTAATACACAAATTTCCTGTAGCATTCGGTTTGGCTTTTCTAACGATGTACTGGGACAATTTGCAGGTAGCTGGGGACTTCAATTATCATGTAGTTAGAAACATGAACCCTGGTGGTAGGATTGCCCAGTGCGGTTCCATTTCAGAATACAATACGGACAGGTCCGGAGTTCCCAAAGGTGTCTTTTTGCTTTTATAAGTTAAGTTAGTTAAAACTGATCTTTAAGATTTATTTTTGTTTAATATTATGACTTTTATGATTTTCAGTACCCTTTGATTACCCCACATTCCGAATTAAACGTGTGAAAATGGAAGGATTTCAAGTTAGCCAGTGGAGTGACAGATGGTTTGAGGGTTTAAACCAACTACGAGATTGGATAGTCGAGGTACAGTATTTACGGATGCTTCATTCATTTTAATTATGAGTGTATATGAATTGCAAATTATATTCATTTGATTTTTTTAATCATAGGACAAGCTGAAGGTGAGAGAGACAGTCACTGACGGATTCGAAAATATGCCCAAGGCATTTATTGAAATGCTTCAAGGTAATAATACTGGTAAACAAGTTATAAAAGTGTAATAGAGTTACAAATTAAAAGACCCTAAAAATGACAAAATAAAATTCTAAAATTCATTTACGTTTTGTGTTAATGTATTTCATTTCTTAATCAACGATGTTAACGGCAAGAGTTTCCGTTGTTGCTAGAGTTTGATTTTTTTTAGAGCGAAACTGTTTTTATTCAACTGTGGTGTCAGAATCATTAGCATTTTCTGAGATTTCTTGAGATGTAGTCCAAACGTTAACAGGGTTATTGTATTTTGCGTCAATTTCTGCCTTATATTTGTCTGCTCTACTTTCAACCGTACCGTTCTCTTCATCATTGTCAGCATGCTCACCTCGTTTCTTTAAAAATCTGTTTCGGTTTGTTCGTCGCTTAAACGATTTATCATGTTGCGGTTCTGTGCTGCTGGCATTTCGATAATAGTCTCGTCCTTTGTAAAATAGAAAACAAGTAAGCATCATCTGAAAGAAATGTCAAACTTAATTTTTTGAATGAAACACACGAACACCTTAATCACTGGAAGAAAAAGGTCACAAGCAACCTACCGAAAATAAGATACCTGCTACACCAAGAAATAGATACAAACTTCCGTTGGGGAGAAACTCTGTCATTTTGATCGTCTCTCAGCAGTAGTGTGGGTGTTCACTTGGGCGGCTGGTGGGTAGAGGGTACATACAACACTAAATATTATATATATCATATGTAGCTTTCGAATTTGAAAAAAATAGAAGCTTTCGTTATAAAATCGAAGTCAAACTATATTATGGCTTTTATTGGCACAAAACATATCAAACTACATTTTCAGCGAGTGTACTTATTGCAATTTGCTCAATGTACAATACTACAACTAAAATCGCATGAGTTTTATTTAATAAATCAGGCTTTGCTCAAGGCTGATTATGATTACTGATTAAGCCACAATTTTTTAAATGTTATATTTCATATTTGCATTTGATTCCTATTCACTTCATCATTTTGTTGAGAATACCCGTTTCATGGTTTTTATTGCATGACACATGATCGAATGCGAATAGATAAAGACATGGGTTATGTTACGGATGCATGATACATATTGGCGTTATCTTTGGCATTTAGAGGAAATTTGAATGATAAGATAAAGCGTGTGTTAGACAAACAATTTATAGTTAAGGCGCAGTAATTGATAGATCACTCTGTATCTAGATTTTTCAAACGTATTGTTCTACAAAGCGTTAATTACAAATTGTCTTCGTACATGCATTAATTTAATATTAACAGGACTGAAACTGAGAAAAATTATGCGGTCATCCATACATGTACTGTACTTATATATTTGTACGTGTTAAACGTTCGCAGTTAAAATAGGAGAAATCTTACCGTTTAATATACATCTGAGATTGCAAAGGACTGACAGACGAATTGAAGCTCTGATAAATTGTTAGATAAACTGATCTAACTAATGGATACAAAAATAGCAAACAGCAAGCAAAAAATGTGAAGTTCGTAATATTGAACGAAGTTTAATGATAAAGAAACAAGGTACTTTACAGCGTATTGACATAAGAACACTTCCATACTTAAATATATATATGAATTGGATTAAATCACATCACAATATTTTACCGTTTATATCAACCGGTTCTACGATTTAGTATAGATCTGCCAATCGGACTCTAAATATAAACCGGACACCGGATCAATCATATCAAAAACACGATCTAGACTCCCATTCGTCGGTACATCAGGGATTCCTAAAATTTTACTAATTAAAGGAACGATATCTACATTCTTTATTGGTGGAGATTCAAATCCACGTCGAAATACAGGTCCATGTGCCATAAAAATTGCTCGCATTGAGACAGCCTCATTACTGTACCCATGAACTCCATATTCTCTTGTGCCATCGGCTAATATCAAAATACAATACAATTTAGTGAGAATTCTGTTCAAAAAGTAGAGTATTAAAAAATACATATTCGAATTTGACACTAACCTGTTAGATTCCATTTATCATTATAGCCTCGTATGGTCTCGTTGAAATCATCAAATGCATAACCAGGATTTGCAAGAACTACTAAATCTGCAATTCTTCTTGATGTGTTGAAGTGAAAGGGTTCGTACATTTCTTGTTTCCTCCAGACAGCAAAATTGTTTCCATTACTTGACTTTCTTAGCTGATCATACAATTCGTCTTCTTTATCGATTACAGGAATTAATTGAATCACAGGAGTGCTCCCATATTCCACCTCAATTAAACTCTTATCTATCAAGTCGTGCAAGTTAATGATACCCTCTCGAGTCACTTCTTTCATACCATGATCACTGAGTATAATCAAGTTAACCATGTTAAAAATTCCCATTTCAATTAATTTGTTTATAAGGTAGGCAGTACGATTATCATCCTTTCTAACTTGATTCATAGTTTCTTCACTATTTGGACCAAATGCGTGACCGTGAGTGTCAGGTTCATCGTAGTAAAGGAAATTTAAATTCGTCGGTTTTTTGTCATTTGTAATCCAGCTTATAACGGTATCTACTCTACTTTCCCAAGGTATGCTTGCGTTGTAGGAGCGGTAATAAGTTGGTAGTAAATTATTTTTAGCTCCGTATGGATTGTCTGAACCTGGCCACATGTAGCATCCACTAAATCTCCCTTCTGCAGCCATCTCATTACGTATCTAAATTATTTAAATTGTGCAAGGAACAAAGTTAGTTATTTGGTCCAGGTAATTCAGGTTACTGGAAAAGGGACAGTGAAATTCATAATAAAGTTTACGGTGTAGCAGGAATTTGGGAACATTACAAGCAGGCTAATTTTTAATGCATAAATAAAATTTGAAAATACCCAAATCGGTAGCACTTCGGTATTATAATTCCAGAATGTAGGATCTGGTGCGCCAAATCCACTAACTGTTTTATTGTAGAGTGGATCAAAAAGTGCATTATCCACAATTCCATGCGTTTCTGCATATAGTCCAGTAGCAATGGATTGATGATTTGGAAATGTTTTAGTTGGAAATGTCGGTTCCATGTATGGGACGCTTACGCCAGACGTTCGTAATGCATTCAACCAAGGCGTCGCCTTTGCTTTGCTGAAATAGTCATATCTGAATCCATCGAATGAAACGACAAGTATCACTGGATGTGGGGATAGGGCTGTATTTTTGAAAATTGGCTGCTGTACTGCAGCAGCGGAACAATATGTGAAAATACAAAGTATCAAATGTCCTGTCAGGAAAAACGCTTGCATTTTCTTTGATGGCCAGAAACAGAAACGCGTTGTAAACGAATAGATCACATTTACTTTCAAGTGAATCCTAATTAACTTGTAAAGTTCCAGTTTAGTTTGTACATAGTATTTACTAATTTGAAATAATTTTTTTTTTGACAAATAAATGTAAACCTTAGAATTTTGAGAGCTGAACCCGCACAAAAACTTTCAGTTAAAATGTTCTGCTTTTTGTCTTAATATTTTTAACAAAAAAAGGATAATCTCCTATGAAAATTTTCAGTTCTGTAAGAAGCCTCATGTTACAAAAGTATTTATAGGTCAGCATTCAGCACGCATGCTTGCACCTTACATGGAAAATGAAGTATGTATGTAATTGTGTAGGTCTGCGAATGAAGTGATTACGTGCAGTCAGATATCTAAAAATGAAATGAGTGACATGTACTACTCAATTGCTGCTAGCCCTTAAGTACTCACGATCAGTAAAAAATGTTCTGCTTTTATTTCATTCTTATTACCATCTTGCCCGATATTTCTTCCCATGAAAAATATGCATTTGACCAGTCGAACCATAAATATACACTATCCATCCTTGTTATTTGCTGAATATAATATTACGGAAGATGAATAAATTAAGGTCCAAGGTGCCTTTAAGGTTGGTTCTGAGGTAAATGGAGGATGATTCAGAGGGTGACAATGATAACTGATATTAAATATCGGGATGAAGAGGGGAAAACCGTGGGCTAATAAATGTGATCTGGAGTAACACTAATAGCTCAAATGGGTAAAGTTGAGATTATTACAACTTTATTACCACTTCAATTAAAACAATTTGACTTCAATATATCACAATACCTCAAAATCCCTATAGAATGGTATTTAAGGTAGTGTGAATAAATTAAACAATGAAGATATTTAAGTTTGATGTGAGATGATAATCTCAAACACAGTCATCACCCTCAAATTCAGCTGAATGTTTTTTTCCTTGTCAAAATAATGTCAATAGCCTCCTTAAGGTTTTTCCACAACCATTTACCTTTACTTCAATAGCTTGTGATTTTTCCCTGCGTAAGAATTAAACAGCTTACGCAAATAAATCTTATGCTCCAAATGTGGATACAAATGCACACGCGTATGAAATTCTTGTCATTTTATCCTGTTCTGATTCGTCCTTCTAATTAATGTTTGTTTTTATTCCATATACAATTTTCTTGAAAATAAAATCACTTTAATTTCAGCTTTCAACAGTAACAAACAACAATACCTTGTTTTTCAATTTTCATTTCTCAAACTCATCATAATATTTTTTCATTAAAACAAACCATTACAGCACCACGCTACAAAGTTGTTGATAAAACAGCTATTTTCAAATCCCCATATTCTACTTTGTAAATTGTAATATCTTTCATATCTTTGTTTGAGCCATAAGGTAACGAAGGAAGCGTGTATGTATAGCAATTCTGAAAACTAGGAATGTTGGTTCGGTATTTTACTCATTTTTTCTGGAAATGTTTATTAACGGGATTTAAGGGGGGAATGTGTGGTAACACACACAAACTAAAATGGTATGAATATGAAAGTTGTGAAATTAAGGAAGCATGCATAATAAAATATCTTGTCAATGTCAATCAATCACCTTATAATATTCTTACATTAAAACCGTTAAAATATTCTTTATGTTACTTATTATTCTGAGTACAAGTTCAAAATTTGCTTTCTCTGTTTTTCCGCATACTTCATATCATTTACTACAAGAACGTCGTCAACAATCATTTGCCCTTTAAAATATTTATCCAATACGCTGTGCCATACAAGTAGTCCCACTGCGCAAATAGAAGTGTATCCTTTATAATTTTGAAAATGATCTTTCAAAGTTCCATTCTGCGTTAAGTTAGTATTTAAAATGATGTGATAGGTTCCATCCGCCTCCAAGGCTAAAGCATATGTATTCACTGACGTGTTATTGACTGGCTCTATATTCTTGTCCACTGATCTAATAGTCGTTTTCCCCGGTTCTTGGAATTCTGCACTTAATTTATTCATTCCTGACGTGCCACAAATATACGGCCCCACCTGCATTAAATACGGAGTTTGAATCCCAAAGTCATCAGTGCTAAACTGACAATCATAAAGCCTCAAGAATGCTAGTTGGCAATGCGCTCTGGACTGGAATTGCACACTGAATTGAAGTATCAATGTGTCATTGCGGTTGTTGAACGGTGGAAAGGAAGTAGCAATCATGTAAAATTCCCCTCCTTTGTTATTCGTAATTAGGCCATAATTTGGTCGAGAGTGGTTACTTTTCCTGGCATAAACTCGGGAAAATTTATTGTACACTTTCGAACCATTTGCATTCTTTGCATGAATCCATTCAGTAGACCAGTTCCGATATGTGAATTGCTCTTCAATAATTACTCGCGTGTTGTCTCGAACACCTTTATGCCTTCCTTTGTTTGATTTTGATGGTAGCTTTCCTGAGCTGTGGTGCTGGTGGCGATTGCTATTGCTATTCCCACTATTATGATTAGAGGAATGTGAAGTTTTCTCTTCAGTTTCGTCGCTGTCATCGTCTTCAGTATCACCTTTGCCGTTTTCAGTGCTGCTTGAATCGCTATTTTCGTCATCATCTTGGTGGTGATTATTATGTTTGTTAGAAGAAGGCCCATGAACTTTCACATTATCTTCATTGGCTGTTATACATACCTGCATTTAGATTTACTCCGAGAATTTCATGATTGGTTTGTGTAAAAAATGTAAGGTCGTTTTTTTAGATATTACATTTGTACTTACTTACCAGTACTCCATGTCCATGCTTCGGTGAGGATCGTTTGTGACGGCCAAGGCCACGGAAAGTTGTGATGTTGCAAGGGCTTGTGGCACCACCACCACCATCATCATCGTCGTCTTCATCTTCCGTTGACGTCAGTGACAAACACTTATTGATCCAAGCGAAAGATAATATGGAAATTAGGAAAAACAAAACTACTTTGTTCATAATTTTGAGTTTATTTCTTTGGAAAATATATTAAATAGATTTTTAATGAATTCCAAATTGAGAAATGATTCGTAGAAGCAGTTGCTGGAAATAAATGAGAATGAACTGAATAAATTACGCAGCAGCTATTCCATGAATCCCATTCCATAACAAGAACATTTTGCAATCTGAATAAGGCTTTCCTGAGCAATTTGCATTTTTCTGAGTTCTGACCTCATTAATGCAGTGAAACTTTCGCAAATATGTATGTGGCATTTGAGACTTAATTGTAAAGATGGACAGGTGAGATTAAATTACGAATATGTCATGATCTCCATTCTATTGATGTCAACGAATATTGCTCACATCCGCACCGCAAACAATAAAATATTTCTAACCCCACTTATTGCACATCCTTAGCCTTATATTTGGCTGACAAATTCAAATGGCACATACAAACATACACAATGTAGAAAAATAAAAGTGAGGTAGCATATCGCCCGTTATTTCGAATCATTTTAATGGCCAACCTACAAGCCCAAATATTTATTTTGAAATTTAAAAGGCTAAAACAGTTACGAATGCAGAGCTCAGGGTCAAGATTGTAGGAAAAAAAACATATTTTATGACTGGTAATCGGTTATATTTTATATTTTTATTGTTTAACCATAAAACATTGGCGGAACGTTTATATTCTACTATTCATGTGGCGACAGATAATTAGCTTAGACACATAAATTATGCTTTGTCTGATCTGATGCTGGATGTGCGGATGCGGATGCATAAGCCTTTTCATATGAATAATCAATACGTTGTCAACAAGTAGTAAATATTTGGTACTACATCCGTTTATGGCTTCTTGTAAAAGAACAAAAGATTTTAAAACTGAACTGCGCAGTAGTGTAGTTCAGTTTTAAAATAACTTTCAAAGGTAGCTTGGATATCTGAGTCTGAACCTTTGGATTATCTCGTTTTAGTTTTTTCCGTGAAAAAGGAGCACGTCTTCTCATGTCTGCGTCTGTCCTTTAGGTATAGCCATAAGTATAGATATTATTTAGGTACATACATATTATCAGATTAGTTTCTTGTGTATGAAAATGTGGAAATAAAATACAAAATGCATACCTTACGTATATGCATGTAAAGTTTTGCTTCATTTTATTTATGTGAATGATTATGATTTTGTACGAGCAAAGTATTGCTGAATTTTTAAAGAAAAGCTTGTTGCTTTTTAGTAAACATCACGGATTATCTTGACTTGACTACTGACATCGATATGATTATATATGCAATGAGGCAACACATTGCGGAATGACTTCATTCTGTAAATACATTTCTTACATTTTGTAGGCTAATTCCATTTCTCACAAGCAGTTTAGTGTCCGATCGATTAACAAGTATTTTGTGTACATTAAAGCTCAGATTTCAAACCTGAGAAATCACTATAGCTGGTTACTAAAATGTATATAATTTTATTACTTCTTTTGATAATTACATTGTACTTTTATTCTCAAAGGCGGCCCAAAGATTATCCACCAGGTAAAATTTGCAATAAATAATCATTCTCTGTAACTATGATTTAGTCTGTCATTCAATTAAAAATGTCTCGTTTAAAATGTTTTCAGGGCCTTATGGACTTCCGGTTTTGGGCCATCTCCTGCAACTAGGTGCAAGTCCGTTTCTAACATTAATGAAACTAAAGGAAAGATATGGTCCAATTGTATCAGTAGATTTTGGAAGTTACAAGTAAGAATAGAGAGTGGTAAAATAAATGCTCTTGGGTTGTAAGTTGTGTTGAATTTAGTTAAACGTTAACTTTTTACTTACAGAGCTATAGGAATCAGTGACTATAAAATTTTACGCGAAGCACTTGCTGATCCGGCATTCGCAGGTCGTCCGAGTTTAAATGTATTTCAAGCGAGAAGCAAGGATACCATTGCAAGAGGTGAGCTTATATAGTTTAAAGTTTTGATCGTAGACTTTTTCCAGTTCGGGTTTCAAAATTTTAATTCTGAATGTTGTATTTAAAGGCCTGCTATTTACTGAGGGACGACAGTGGGGAGAACAAAGACGATTTGCTATACGGCAACTCAAAGATCTTGGCTATGCTAAATCCTCGTTGGAGACATTAATACAAAGTGAAATTGTGGATTTTGTAAATGAATTGAAGAAAGAATGTGATCACCCGATTTCCCTTCGGGCAAAGTTTAATGCATCCATTGTAAGTACAGTCTGGTCGTTGGTGGTGGGGAAGAGAGAAGATAATGCAGAAATAACAGCAATCTTTAAAATGTGTACACAGTAAGTTCATAGTAATTTGTAATTAAAATTTTGCTTATATTAATTGGCCAATGATTCGTGGGTACAGGTATAGCTATGCTGATGTAATTTTATTATCTACAAAACATATTTTTTGTTCATAGATCTATCGAGGAAAACAATGGACTAGCCTCAATTTGTATGTTTGTTCCCTGGTTTTCCAAACTATTTCCTGCATTATCAGGAATGAAAGAAATGAATAAGCATCTTGGTCCTTTGTGGAGCTTTTTTGAAAGACATATCTACCAACACAAAAGTACTTATATTCAAGGGCAGATTCGGGATTTTTTGGACGCATATATCAACGAAATTGAAGATACTAAGGACCCAGATTCAAGTTTTTATAAGGATGTTGGAGGTAAGAAGCCATACATTTACTTTATCATATTTATCTGTAAAATTATGGCTATTTTAATGTTAGTCTGTGGTAAACGTGCTTATATTTAATCCATTTCGTCTCATCTCCATTTTACAGAGCGTTCGATGCTTTCTACTTTACTGGATTTATTTTTTGCTGGAGGGGAAACCACAGCTAATACCCTTCATTGGATCTGTCTTCATCTCGCAATCTACCAAGATGAATTGGAAAAAATGCAAAACGAAATTGACTCATTTGTTGGTCGTTTCAGATTGCCCCAACTAAGTGACGAAAGCAGTATGCCTTACACACATGCAGTTATTCAGGAATCTATGAGACATGCAACTATGATTCCACTAGCCATTTTCCACAATACCACACAAGATGCAGAATTGCGTGGTTATAAAATACCGAAAGACACAATGGTGCTAATGAACATTTATAGTGCTTTACACGACAAGGAATATTGGGGCGATCCTGAAAATTTCAGGCCAGAGCGTCATTTAGATGAGAATGGGAAAATTATAAAACATGAGCCCATGATAATTTTTGGTGTTGGCAAGCGGGTTTGTATTGGGGAACAATTGGCTAGAAACCAATTATTTCTTTGGATTACAACACTTTTTCAAAATTTTACTGTTCAGACAATACCAGGACAATCCAATCTTTCACTGGATCCAGTTGTCACTTGGATTAATTTGCCACCTAATCATCACCTGATTTTCAAGCAAAGAACAGATTAGTATTCAGGGTACTAAACAGTGCGTGATTTAAAAAAATGCTAATTTACATAATGACAAATGTTTTGCGTAAAATGTTTGTATGTGTAGTTGGGTCTCATAATAAGTTTTTATAAATGAGTGCATGTATGTATGTATGTATTGTATAGCTATGTTAAATTAAACTTATTTTCCAAAATCTAATGTAGTAATAAGGTAGTAATTCAATTATGGACTGACCCTTTTATTTTATGAAACTCTAAACTGAAAGAGCGTAAATATATGTAGCAGCAACAGCAACCCTGACTCATAATTCATCTCATTGCATATCATGACCAGCACATTTATATTCTGACCAACCTGTAGATTTATAAATTACTTATTTACCGTCACTATTTTCATCACAACATTTTCGATTCCCATGATGGTTCTCTTGTTGTTTATCATGATTCATGATCAAATTACACCCCATGATCATTGTATAAGCGTATTAGGGAAGCGGCAGCAACGTGAAAATATTAGACCTTCTTTGTCCAGTTCGATGAGTGTGTTCATTTTCGAAGTACACATACATACATACATTGATGGATCTAAAATAAAATAATAGTACCTTTTTATTATAATAATCTGCAAACAGATCAACTAAAACCATTGCTACTCTCCCAAATTAAAGGTAACAATGCCTTTGCGTGTTTTCAAACCGGAACTGAGTCATTGTACATGGATTGTGGATCTATTTTTATTTGCAAGCTTGTCCTACATTGCAAAGGGTGATGAAATCTAATAGTAGTGACAGACTACCTCCATTGTTGCGATCAGTGACTCTTGTTTTTCGTTCCAATCCACAACACATTATGCTGTAAAATAAAAATGCAAAACAGGCAATGCACCAACGCCATGTTTAGTCACAGTACGTAAATCCCCAACCCCCGATGATGTCCCAATACTTCTCAATTCCATTGTGTGGCATTCATGCACACTAACTAACTATGTATTGCATCCTTCTTTTTAATGATATGCAACTGCGTATATTTCAGTCGTCTAATCTGACACAACTCCCAAAACTGCAAAACTGGAAAAGACAGGATGTGGAGCCTCAAACGCCAAATGGAAAAGAGCTTAGTGTGGCAGTCAACATCGTATTTGAATTTACAATGACTAAAGTTGCAAATTCTCTGAATCTTATCAATCCTAAATATATTTTTAACCTTGTGTTGATAATTTAGATTTCATCATATACATAAGTTATATTATATAAGAAAAAGTTAAATTATTTCCCAAATATTTGCAGTTAAAAAAATAAAAATGGCGAATCACCGAAAATTTATTTGGGCACTTGTTTTCTTACTAAAATTGGGAATTGCCACTGCCGATAATAATACGGCTGCGAGTACAGAAAAAATCCCCACTGGATTTTCTAAGTGCACAGACTCCAAGCAGTGTAATCTTAGTGAGGGATTCATTTGCAAAGATGGTCACTGTCAGTGTGCCTATGAAACTTTACAATTTGACTCCACAACAAAAAAATGCATGGCCAAGGTTGAAGGACAATGCGGTTTCTTCATTGGAAGCTTAAATGCCACTATGGCTCCTTGTCCGGATAACGCCATGTGTGTGTTTTGGAACAACGATGCATTTAAATCGTCTTATCAATATGTTGAAAAGCATTGTGTGTGCATAAGTGGCCATTTTAAAGACGAAACTGGTAATTGTGCTCCATATGCTAAATTTGGTGAAGACTGCAGTGATAACCGCAAGTGTGACATGGAGAGTGACCTTTTATGTTCACCAACTTTGTCTAAATGTGAATGTCCATTTGGGAACGATCAATATTATGACAGAGAGCTTCGGAAATGCATATCCTTTGTGGGTGGAAACTGTACCATGTACTGTGTTGATGACGCCTTTTGTGAAAATTACAGTCCGCCGACCGTCAACCCAAAAAGATGGAGTATTCCTGACAGTAGCAATATTCGTGAATACGCTACAGAGACAATCTGCCAATGTCGAGCAGGCTATGAACCCACACCAGATCGAAGATGCAAATTAATTCCTCCAGGATACAATTCTCCCTGTTACGGGGAAGAAGAACAATGTGACACCAAAAGAAATCTTCGTTGTATTGATAAAATTTGTCAATGCAATAATCCACTTCACCAGTCATACAGCTATGATCTTGGTAAATGTATTGGTTCAGTTGGAGATATTTGTAATCCAGCCGTAGAAGATAGCTGTGTGCCCAATGCAAAATGTACATCAGAGGAATCCACGAATACTAATGTTTGCAAATGTCAAGATGGGTATTCTGCAACACCTGCGAGAAAATGCATGAAAAGTTATGGGCAACAATGCTACAATGAATTTTGTAATGTTTTTGCCGGTCTTGCATGCGTTAACAGGACGTGCCAGTGTTATGACTCCTTTTTGAAATATGACGAATCAACCATGACTTGTGTTAGCTCCGTGGGAGCACCTTGTGGAAAGATGTACTTGCCGATGGAATTGGAGGAGTTTGCCTTGAATGGTCATATTTCCAATATGCGACAACCAACGTATTTAAGCAACAGTATCAGGAATCAATATATGAATATGAAATCAATGTGCATGGAGTGTGATGGATATGTGATTAATTGTCCAAAGGGTTTGTCTTGTGTGTCAGACACGGATGTTTTAGTGGTGGTCAGAGGAAAAGAAAAGCGAAGATGTAGAGTTCCTTGATTAAATTATGCAAGCATGTAATTATCTTAATGATTTTTAATAAAATAATTCTTTAATAAAAAATAACTATTGAAAAATAACAAAAAAAATATCGTTTGATGTTTATTCGGAGAAAACATTTTTTATCAATAATATGACAATTTTACAATGGCATAAAAAACTGCACAAATCCTGTGCTACATATACATTTGCAAACAGTACTGTTTGCAAATTTTCGATAGACATTTTAACAATAAATTAAACTCATTACTTAAATAGCAGATTCAAGAAAAAATCTTAATGAAATGTGTACTGTAAAAATAAACTTTTACTTTCAGTTAATATTCTGGAAAGTCATATAGCTCTGATGAAGGGCTGTTCAGATGATTTGAATACAAGAACGGCCTAAGTTCAAAATAAACTTATCTCCTTCTGATGAACATGGCCCAGAATCTGCACCACATGCTGAAAACGTTGGGGTCACAACCCTGCAAAGTAGCTTGAAGCATGTTCATTGTTTGATCCCTCATTGTGTAGAAGGGTGCCATCATGGATGAAAGAATGCTTCTTCTGTTAGTTTTGTTCTTTGAGTTGCCTTGAATTTCGTTGCTGAAACTTTGGTACTGAGCACTTTGTTGGGGCTGTTGGTCGTAATATTGATAATTCACGGATGGTGATGACCCACCTTGTTGATAATAAGGTTGTGGTTGGTACTGCTGCTGGAGAACTTCAGGTTGATTGGCAGCATGGACCCCGACGGCGCCACCACTTTGGATTTCACTGTTGTACTGCCTCTGCTGATCTTGAACCGCTCTGCATTCCGCATTTCTTACGGCGCAAAGCGATAATACGAAACAAGCAAGGGTCAATTTTGCGAAGAAGTTGATTGTTGTTTGATCAATCATTTTTGCAATGGATTTTAAGGTCGTGGAGCACTTAATGTTTCTTAAGAGAATAAAAACAAATGTTTCCACACTTCACTTCAGATGAAAAGAAAACAATATTTTTTTTCTGCAAGCAAAACTTTTTGTTCCCTAAAGCAAAATTGATTGTCTAGCACACATCTGATGGCAAAAATAAACTGCTCAAACTTTGCAAATTTACTTTCCCTTAAATCATCTTCCCCTGAGAAGATCCTTATCATTGTTATTACTGCATTGATTTTGGTTTTACATCCGTTTGAAGCTTTAAATAGGAAAATGCAGAAGAAGTGAGCACTACATGTGTGCTGAATGTCCGCATTCCTAAAAATATAAGCCCAGGATTAGCATTATTAACAGTATGGCTAAGTACAGAATCTTGGTCACTCTTTTCATTTTTGTCATTTAAGACCATCATTATAACATGCATGGTAAAAGGGCTCATCTAATTTGCACAAGAATCTGAAAGTAATGCGCTACGTTGGTTATGTGAGTGTCACTAAAAAAGTGTAGTAATAACGGCGCGATAGCGCCTGTTCAGGCAACAGTGATCAGAGGGTGATTGTAAATTTCACGTCATCTCTACAATTTGCTTACGCACATGATGCATATATGATGCGGAATATGCGGATGCCAAACCAATCATATACAGGGTTATCCCAAAAGAAAGGAACTTCAGAGAAGAACGGAAGATGATGGTCTTGGTATAGTGCAATATTTATGTTACAAGTTACAGCACATGAAGTATATCTTAAAATCATGTTTTGATCTATACTCGAAGCTACATGTGTGTAAATGTGCGTGTGTGCATGTATATTTTGAAGAGTAAAAACTTTGCACACAATTATATATTGACACCTCTCAAAGAGAGTGTTGTTTTGGCTGTCATAAAAAGACTGCAAAGGAAAAGTTAATTTTTATTAGTCATTCATGAATTTAGTTTCCTCGTCCCTTTTCATGCTAATCATCATAAAAATCACAAGCGGAAAGTTGATTTCATATGGAACATGATACCAGGAAAATTGAATTTGAAAAAGGAAAATTTTATAGACAATGAGTTTTGGTCATGAAGGCGGGTTTTAATGACCTCGCTGTATATCCGAGTCTGAAGTACACTGACAATGAAATGGGGACAACGGATTGTCGAGCAGGAGAAAACTTGTTGATTATACTAAATTAAAAGAGAACTTTGGGGCATAGTGGAACATCAATTTTTTTGGTAGATTCGACTAATTTTTTTTTACAAAAATTATCAGTTTGGTTTTAAGTTAATATAATAGTTCCAGTCATTGGCTAAAAAACATTAAGTAAAATCTTCATACAGCACTTCCTTGACACGTTAAAACCACTTAAATTCTAATCATTTTGAAATCTGTGCGTTGTAGGTGCAAGGGATATATATTTATTGCACGTCTGTCTTTTCATTTGCCACTTTGTGACATTCAACATTCACTTTCCTTTAAGTAAATACTTACATGATGAACATGACGGCAATCAGAGGCATACGTGTAGGTACGTAACAGCAATAACGCTTGAATTTTTGTAGCTAAATGATAAATTTATGCTACTAATGATAATGATGTTGTTAGCACCCCAGGATCTAATTTTGGCACCCTGAAAGTCTCGATGATAATCTTAAAATAGTCTCATGCAAACCCGTTGCAAAGTAGCTAACCATAAGTATACTATGCATTACACACACGCTCCGCTTTCAATAGAATATGCAAACAGACAGAAGCATAAAAGAACTATTGTTTTTGAGCTATTATGACATTTTCCCTTGACAAGTCAATAATGTCACGTGTTGAATATTGAGTGGACGTGCATAGTGCATATACTTTACAGCATACTAAACATATTTACATTTTAACTGAACGTCAGCATAGAAAGGTCGATTATTGTGCTTGCTTAATACATATGTCAAATAGTAAAAAATAGTAATTAGATAATTTACAGATTTCGGTACGACGATACATTAAGCCATCGTCATAGTGTAATGATAGCATAGCGATGATTACTTAAAAGATGTGGAATTAGTGTAACAACAAGTGGACGCGTTTTGTGAAAATAATGGAAAGCTTAAAGAATGTTTATTTACGAAAACAAATTCCTTTTCTTGACTTGTACAGGAAGATGACTAATTATTCATGAGGTTAATGTGCATGACGGTCGGTAGGTCCAGATCATTGTGCACTTTTTTTCGCTGTGTATTACTTACCACCACTTTTCGTCCATTAAACAACTCTTATATGGTAAACCCTTATGAATAATGCATTAGAAAAAGGCGTGAAAATTACTAGTAAAATACACCAACTTTCATGTTTAAACCGAATATAGTAAAATAGCAGAACATTTACGCGCAGCCAGCAATTTTGGAAAGTGAGCAGTTTTGGAAACCAAGTTTAGTGACATGTCAAACATTTTTTAAACACTACAAACATTTTAGTAGTGAATTAATTTCCTGTAATTTACACAGACAGATGGAAAGGCATTTAAAGCACATAATGATATTTCAAACGGATGCAAGTATAGTGCGAATTATGTGCCTTTCACGTACAACATCATTAACATCAAACGATGACATACGAGTCATTCATTCTTCGACCAAAACATGAAAGTTCTATTTAAAGATAAATAGCCGAAGGCAAGTTTATTCAACCTACAATAGACCCCGTTGATTTTCAAAATAAATACAATTACAACAAAACTCATGTTCAAATCAAAGTTTTACAACTGTTCACAAGTACAAGCATAATTCCCATCATGAATATGTACATAAAGGATTAACAAAATCATCAATACCCCTGGTGAAATCCCGAAAGAGTGAATTTCTTAGTTTTTTATGATCACACATCATTCATTCAGAAGAGCTATCCTGACATTGGCATTGCACTGACTGAGCTGTTTTTTTTAACTAAACTCCATTAGTAAACTGACAGGAGCAAAATTCAGCTTTAATTTTATCACATCAAATTTTGAGACTTTTGTTCATTCAAATATGTATTTTATGCATGCATGAGTACAACATGCATAAATTCTAGCTAAATGTCCGCTTTTTATTGAAAAATATGTACTAGTTGTAAAAAAATAGTGATCATCATAAATCATGAAACCACACTTTCTGTTCTCTATCTTACTATTTTATTTTATACCCTTCTTGTTCCCTTTTAGTGAGTGAAATGAATATTATTTTTATAATTTATGCATATGCATTCCGCCTATTTTACAGGTAAAACGATACAGTGCCAAATCGGTGTTGTGTGTTTGTTATGTTTTGCTTTTACAAGCAGTCACTTTCTTTCTACACCTGTTGGATTGATTGTTGTTAGTGAAATGAATAGTGTGAAACTGAAAGATTTCTTTGTGCTATTTTAATGATCGCATAAAACAGTCATCAATGGGA
This sequence comes from Entomobrya nicoleti, assembly GCA_034695465.1. Taxonomy (NCBI): domain Eukaryota; kingdom Metazoa; phylum Arthropoda; class Collembola; order Entomobryomorpha; family Entomobryidae; genus Entomobrya; species Entomobrya nicoleti. The sequence goes on along the minus strand of JAQFZG010001320.1, from coordinate 3,363 downwards.
AGAAAACAGTAATCCATTTCGATTCAATATGCTATTCAATAAACTTTATTGGTTATTCTAACACTTGTTACTAGATAATTTCTACATTGACTCCATTGTCTACTTTAGTCATAGTCGTAAATTTACTAACTGACATTTTCTATCATGTATATATTTATTCAAAGGTTGAAAATAAGTAAGAAGTATTCATACAGCTTACTTTCTTAACACGATAAATGCGTTACCCAAAATTGTTCACTTCATCGGTTTTAACAATGGTCCAACTTGTAAAATAAAACAAAAGCAGAATATTTTATGATTATGAACATCAACAGTTTGAAGCGTGTATTACATTGCTCATCTATTTTGAACATTATAAAATATTTAAAATCTACACGTATAGGCTTTGGTCTCTGCTTAATACTTTGGCAGGTCGATTATAATAAACAAAAAGGAAATCTTACTAATATTTTTTATTGTAAAATATAGAATGGCTTAAATTGAAAGTTTCTTCAAAGAAGCAGATTGCATTACACTGCACTGGGGCAATGTGGGACAGCTCATCATTCTCCTTGTAGAAATGGTTTACTTGGATGAGGTTATCCCTTTGAACTGCATGAACATCTCTGACATTTTTGCAGCCACTTCCGGTGCAGTTTGTAGAAAGTTCATGTAAGCCTCCGAAGTAGAAAGCTTTACATCCAAACTAGAGAAATCATTAAATGAAACGTCAAAGTAGGAGGAGTTTTACAGCAACAAGAAGAGTGCATTCGATTATCACTTTCAGTTAACTTACCGCATTAGCACATGAACAATTTTTGTTTCAATAGCTGCTTTGTCAAGCACAAAAGCATGGAGGAAGATGTAAAGGCAACTATCGATAGAAAATACATTGATTGGCATCGACAGAATACTTTCTTCACAAACGTCCACCAATAATTCCATTCCATAATAATGAGCTGCACGTAGCACATTCATGGTTAAATTAGGCTTGTTAAGAAAATCCTTCCTATTTCGGGCATACAAAAACTTCAAAAACGCTGCCAGAGCTTTGCCGGTGACGAATGGAGGTGTCATGATTTTATTGTCTTTCGACTCCTTCGTCTTGTGAACAAACATGGCTCTGAAAACCTCGCTGTTTGCTGCAAAGATTAGAGTTAGGCATTGATGCAATGTTGAAAATAATAAATGAATTCATTTGAAAACCAATCAAAAAGAAAGTTTTTATTACCGGCCAAAATAGAGCGATGGGCTCTGTAACCTACAAAGTCGGCTCCAGAAACAATAATAACGTCAGATTCCATTGCCCCTGTCAAGGTCTTCTCCATCACATCACGTAGATCATACAGTGCTTTATCAGGATGAAAGCATTTTTGAATTCCATGAAGTGTGTCTACTTCACCTTGCATTAGTTTCATGTAGATTCTCATCGAAATCACACGTTGCAGCTTTCGTTCCTGCACAACTTCCGGTAGCTTGTGCACTGGAAGAACATTGGCACAGGATATTGAGAAATGTCTATTTCGCCTGAAGAAAAAATCTTCCGATTCTTGATCCTGCCATCTGGAGTGAGGGAGATCCAGGGAGATTTGGAATGCTGGTTCTACGTCAAGATAATTTTATTGTACCGTATTAGAAAACAGGATTCACTTCATATGAAATGATGATATGATTTATAAAAATGATATAAGTACCTTCATGAACAACAGTACTGTCACTGCCGCATTCCTGTCCAGGCTTAATAAATTGCAAAAGCAAAGAAGCTTGTTGAAAGTGGCCAAGACTTAAATTGCCTTCAAATGGCCGCGTGGCATCCACAATGCGAAGTCCGCAGTACTCCGCCCCCACGTCATGGGTCAAGTGGAAATTGCTGTCAATTTCATTCAAAATGAGTCATTACTCATCATACTCAATTAAATTGAGAGAAATGGCTTTTATTATTAAATGACTATTTATTATATTATTATTATTATATTATAATTATTATATTATAATTATTGTACATATTGAACATACAGCAAAAGAGGCTCACGCTTTCCCCTTAATTCCCCGTAAAAAACTGTGGAGTCCAATTTTCCAGTCAGTTTTAGTGCGACACAGCGAATATTTCGAGACAAGTAAATGACGCATTCACTTCCATTTGGAGCCTTCAAATTGAAATATGTTTTTTATATACTTACACGATCAGTTGAACAACAGTACAAATTAAAGTTTAACACAGATTATAAAATTAGAACTGAATTTGTATGCAAGAGCTAACCGGATTATTCTCCGGAACGGGAGCACTCATGCTGGGAGCAACAAATGACGAACTTTGTTTTGTGAACTTTGAGTCCAATCCTCGGGAATTCTCGTTAATTACCTCCTCCCTAAAGACATGACCTACTCCTTGTCCATCAACTGCAAACCGGGCTGGCCTTCGTCCAGTAATTATTTCTTCCAATTCTACTTCATCCATCTTACCGTTTTGATAAGAGTGACCAAACTTTTAAAAAACTGTATAACGAATTAATTTAAAATGTGACTGCTGTAAGAAAATGTTAACCGATAAATCCACTTCACATAATATTATAGGCAAAGTTGGTGTTAGAATAGAATAGTCTAGTGCAAAGCTAAGAGTTAACGTTTGTATTCTCTCAAGTTCCAAAAGACGAAGTTTTTTTAACCAGTAGATTCTTTTGCATATATTTAGGTATTATATTCTCTCCATGAGATTTTCAACAGCATCTTTAATAAAAATGAATGATTACTTTGATTACACATGTGCATCTAATATAAATTCATATCATGTCATACATTTATTAAAAACTACACATGTATCTCTTACTCGAGATAAAGGGTTAAACTAGAGTGAATATATCCGTAATTAGCAAAGCAATGTTTTGAATGAAAAGCCCAAGTTAGTTCGGTGTAGCTGTAGGTGTAGGGTAGATACGTTACGAATCATGAAATTGGTATAAGATGTATGCTTAGATAATCTTTAGCAAAACAAAAGACTTTGAAATTTTTAAACTATTAGTACAAGATACGATTGCATTGCTTTAGACTGGAGAAAATTTTTCTCTTCAATAAACTCAAACCAAACCACAAAAAGATTTTTTGTGTATTGTGTATATAACTACATTGGTGGGGCATGAAAAGTGTTGAGAAGAAAAATATTCGGATAGATCATATAACATGATGGTGGATGCACGAAAGACATAACAACGGTCAGGCTACTTTAAAAAAATATTGTGCTACTAATAAAGCGCTACAATGTAAAATGAAAAATACAAATCTAAGTCACTAATCATAATATAATGTACAATACAATCATACATACTATTTTTGTTGGCGGAGAGGAGCCAAGGTACTTGTTTTGTCAACGCAGTTCGGAAATTCGAA
>JAQFZG010001319.1:0-22105 GCA_034695465.1 Entomobrya nicoleti | reverse complement strand
AAAAATTGTGGTTAAATAAGAGGATAAGTTAGTCGAGAATAAGTTGTGAATGAGCTTATTCAGAACTGTGGTATAAACTGTGGTATAAACTGTGGTGAGTTAGTGGGTACCAGAATTAAAATTTAACCCAATCCCAACTTTGTGAATTCGAAATAGTGAGTTAGTGAATAAGTATCCCTTTTGCCCACTATCTGTGAAGTTCTGCATGTATACCCTGCATACAAATCGTACTTTTAAGCTATTATGTCGGTGCATAAATGTGACTCTACGAATGCGTAAAAAATTGCTAATTAGACTCTATAAGTAGTCTGGACATCGTAGATGATTGTGTATAAATAATTGTTCTGTGTTCTTATGGATGTATTCATGAAACGGTATATAGTATAAAAATAATTAGGCTAGCAATATTTTGAATCATTGTAAAAACCACCATTTTAATGTACATGGCCTAACCTGTTAATGTTGTACACCTGTGTTTAAGATTATCTTAGTCTTGTTGTTGTCCAAATCGATGGGATTTTCGGTGGAGGAGGTCCTTGGTAACGAATGATGTTTACTTCACCTAAATAAAAATAGGTTAAAATATTGTTAGTACAAACTTGTGATTTCATATATTACCCCTTATCAATCTTCTGTCCTAAAACGACACGTTGATCCGAAGGTAATTTTGTGTCATGAAAATGTGGAGACTGCACACTAGCGTTGCTCAGCTGTGTCCCCACCCCACAGATACACAGCTCTGCAACCCACAACACCAACACACCAAAAAACATCTACAACTGAACAAAACACAACAAAAAACCTCATAAAGTGTATATGGTAAATAGCGTACCCTTTGTGTATATGGTGTATTCGATAAGCAATACACGAAATACACTAAAGTGTATTTTGTGCTTTGCTCAGCTGTTGATGTTTTTTGGTGTATTGGTGTTGTGGGTTGCAGAGCTGTGTATCTGTGGGGTGGGGACACAGCTGAGCAACGCTAGTGTGCAGTCTCCACATTTTCATGACACAAAATTACCTTCGGATCAGCGTGTCGTTTTAGGATAGAAGATTGGGAAGGGGTAATATCTCATTACTATCGATGCGAAATTAAGTACATATACTTCTATCTATGTTACGTATAATCAACGCATGGTTGTACAATTTGATACTCGCTATCTGTTTTATTTATTCATTTATGACCAAAGGACAACCAATTACCAATGCTGTTTTATATGCAGGGTTACCAGGTTGTTGTATGAAAATGAAAACTACAGTTGACAAGGTACATTTTCATTTGTCAATAGTGTATTCACCTGCCATTTTTAAATGTTTGTTGGCAAATACAATAAACAACAGATAAACCTGTGGTTCGCGTTCGACTAAACACTTCAAAATGTTCAAAATTACACACCAGGAAGTATTATTCAATGTGTTTATACGCAAAAACCAAGTTGACATCATCATGTATAGATATATAAAATAAAGTGAATAGCAAGCTATTTATATTATTAAGGTGCATGCTATGGATATAAATACTATGTAAATAGCTCATGTATAATAATTGATGTTAGAACATGCCTCTTTATGTAAAGTCGTCCAAAAGGCATGTTTATTTAAGCGTGTTGATATGGAACTGGTAAACTGACTTCAATATAACTTTTACCCAAGCCCAACGGAAAACAATGCTAATTGAATAGCAATGACCATGGGATTATTTGTATTTGATTAAAAACACTTGACCACTTCCCTATTAACTGACTGCTTGGAGGTTAACCTGTATATGGCATTTATATGTGATACATCTGCATGTATATGTGTGCATAAGATGGGCGTATGCAGAAATGCTCTTATACGATATATATGCCCATTACTTTGTTATGTCAATGAAGTATTGAAATGTTAAGCACGGATGGATTCTTGAACTTCAAGCCTCGCCATCTTCACTAATTCTCGTTCTCGATTGGTAATAATCTCGTTCTCGTTTATAAATGGTAAATTTTGCAGTGCATACGATTTCTACAAATTGATGGTCATTTTTAAAGTAGTTTTTGTGGGGAAACAATTTTGTAATAAAAATTGCAGTGGAGATAAATACATGTGCTACTGATTTCTTTATACACATTCATGTACTCAGACTCATACAAAGTAAAGCACTACTGGTTTAGGCCTTTTAAGAAATTCATTTGATTAGTTTGTTTTGAGCACAAGGGTTTACAATAGCCAGCTTCACACAAAATAATATGATCTGGCGTACAGTAGTCTACAGTGACTTTTACCTAATGTAATTTTATGACTTGTATCAACTTAATTTGTTGACCGATAAAAATAATGAAAGGATAATATTAAAAGTCTCATGGTTATTCAACTAGATATTTGATAACAAAATTTGTGGGTCTAAATAGTATGATTAGTTAATGAACGTTTACATTAAGAACACACGTGAGACATTGGTATAACTTAATCAATGGTAGTTTAAAGTTATGCGGTATGGTAGGCCAAATGAGTAGAGTACAAGATCAAATTAATATATTGCAAGAGAACTTACGTTATGGCCAGTTAGTTACGATATTTGGTTTCTTATGGGGTATCTGTATCGTTTCTTATGGATAGCTCAACGTCCTATTAGGAAGAACAAAACAAAAAAACATCATATTGAGTTCAGTTTAATTTTTTCAATAAATTTTATAAATTAAGGTCAATTCATGGAATACAAAAATGAACACAATTTTTCATGTGCCTTAATAATAAAAAAATTGTTTATTTCTATTTACCTTAATGTGACGATAATAACTTGAAGAAACCAACTTTTAAAGTTCCTGAATCAACTGAATAAATTTTCTTAATATTTTGGATAGATTTTTTAAACAAAGAATCAAAAGTAGATGCGTTCACTTGTTTAAAACGAGAGGTTATTAAAGTGTCCGGAATAAAGAGATACTGAAGACTAAAGCCATTTTATTACTTTTAACACCTTTTTATACAAATTTACTTGGCAGTTCACACTTCATTTGGTGGACGATCTGACTCATAGAAACAAATTTTGCATCATTTTGTCCACGCTTCCAAAAGCCTAGGTGGATTAAGTTGCGTGTTTTACGACGTTAAAAGTTATAAAATATAGTTAGGGTAAATAGACTGATAGTGTACATATGTAATAAATGTTATATTGCAAATACGAAAACACATGTACAATTCAGAGTGATTCACCGATAATGTAATTCGCATGATATCATCGAATCCTGTAAAACAAAAGCTTTGTTATTACGTAGCAGAAAGCGAAGCTCAGCCAGTATTGACTTTATCGTGTCTGTCCGTCCGTCTGTCGGCACGATAACTCAAGAACGCGTTGAGTGATTTCGCTTAAATTTGATTTGTAGGTCCCTAAGGTCAAGGGCAAGAAGGGAATTGATTTTCAGCCTCCTAGCTCAAATTCCAAGGTCAAAGGGAGAGGTCAACGGTTTTCAACCTGTTTCGAGTGTATATTTGAAAAGTGCAATCGAAACCTTTCGTGGAGTAGATTACGAATAATATGTCACAGCTGCCTTGTGTGGTCGGAAATTGGGGTCAAAATTTCAAACTTCAAACATGTCCTCTGACATATCATTGGAAAGCGCTTTTCATTAGCAACAGCAACGAACATCACAAGCGTCGTTATAAGTCGCATTATTTTAGCTACGTCGTTATGATCGCCATTACAACGGGTTTATTCTCAATTGAGGTCAAATATAAACAAAATATGAAATAAATACAAATATAATTATGACTAGTTGGATTACTCATAACTGGTTAATAAAACATTTAACTTGAATAGAAACTTAGTCATCGAGATGCCTGCCGAATACGGCAATAAAAGGCAATTGTGTATAACAATAGCCAAAGCATATAGTAACTATCTTAATAATATTTTTTTTATAAATCGTTTCGCGTTCAAATTACTTACATTAAATGAAACACATTATATTTTTAGCAGTACTGAATATTATACGCGTTTGCTACATTGCATCTCTTAAAAAATACACTGATAAAAATACATACATGCACTAATCGTAAGTTGTATCATTTTTTACATAACAGCTCTGGATGCAGTATTACAATTAAACTATTTTCTCTATTTTTTTATTTTAACATTAATTTACTAAGAAGACTTCAAACTTAAAAACGCCGGTTACTTTTGTAATTTTTTACATCTCGAGCCGCCAGTTAAATTTATTCTTTTAACGGTTGAATTATTGCTTCATCATTTCCAAAAAAATATTAAATACATACAGGAATCTTTAGCATCTTTTTGATCCACATGACCGTCTTACATATTTTCGTAGCATTTAAATATTCACATATGTACATATTTTAATTATATCTAGGTAACAACAGTCTATATGCGTAAGAAAATATTCTCAAGATAACGAGACACTTCCATCAACTCTTCAGGGAGAAAACGACAATTCTTCGTTTTTATTATGACATAACTGCATTTTTATGAAATGCTCACGTTACACTAATTAGTGTTCCTCGCTCCTTTAGTTTTTTGATATTACCAGTCTATAGAAACAGTAACAAGCAAAGTTGATATGCATTTCATGCTAAAAATAATACAACACCGAGAAAAGCATCAGTCATGAGAAGCATGCATCATGCATGCTAATCTGTGAATAACGCAACGCATTCATTTTTGGGAATCGGATTCAAGTTTAAAGGTTAAGCATGTAGACTAATAAAACCACGTCATATCCTGCTGATAAAATATTTCACTGAAAGGATACACCAGTGTCAACTGCTTTTCTTACAGAGTGTGAAACATACATAAAAATAACTACCGAAAGCGATGAAATCGTTTAAGAGGAATCAAATGGGATAACGATGCTGTCTGTCTGTGTTGGTCTGTGAACAAGATTTATCAGAAGCTAACTGGCTAAATATTACTATGCTTTACACAGATATTGATGAAGTCAAGATTTTTCCAGGGATATATTTTTTATCCCGAGCTACAAAGGTCAAAAGGCCAGAAGCAATTAAAATGGATTTTTAGTCGATTCTTATTCTTGACCAATAGCTCATCCTGTATTATACGTATGCTAACGAATGTACATACGCATGCATATACATATTGTAAGCATGCGCACATACATACGCTTATTTAATCCCAATGAAGCTAGGCATAAATAGAAATGAAACGTAAAACATGACAAAATCCCATTCTTCAGTTTATACTTTTTCATTTAATCCCCGGCTAAATTAAACCAACCATGAATACAAATGAATCGTAAAAACAATATGAATCCCCTTCTTCTGTTCAAATTTTTACATATACTCCCTGGTCCTTTAAAACCCACCATGAATAGAAATGAATCGTTAAAAACAATTAGAAATCCCCTTGTTCTGTTTAAATTTTTACATTAAATCCTCGGTCCAATGAAGCTTGGTATGAATAGAAATGAAACGTATAAACACTACAAAATCCCCTTCTTCAATTAGTATTTATCTTATAACTTATGATCAATTAAGGGTACAAATCCCACTAAATCACTCAATTAAATATTAATAAGCAAGCCATCTTATTTTCATTGAGTTTGACCAATTAATAGATTTTTACGTAGGTAAATGCAAGTAAGTATTTGGATGAAAACTGTGCACTTTGTCTAAAATTTTATTGGAACAAAGTCTTGTTTATTTAGGCTTTGATAATTTTGTTCTTGTCCAGTTGCTTCCACGTTGGGCACACAAATATACATACTTTCACAAAAAGTGTCATATTTTTTTGAAGACTACATGGAGATACTATTTATAAAGCAGCCATATAAACCGATTTAATAATGCCATTTCATTATGACAGTTGGACTTTATACATCATTACGCCACATGTACATCAAAATATGTGCTAAAACAACACCATTATCAAGCCCAAACCGAATAAAAAATGTTTAACCTTATCAAATTAAGTTAATACTATACCTGATAACCAACCGGTATGGTTTGTTGGGTAATATACGTCATGAGTTTTTCCTCATCGAACAAGTGAGGCAACGACATCGCGGACAAAGAGCAAAAACACTTAATTATCATTTTAAATGAGCACATGTATTATGAGCAAATGTATTAAAAGCGTGCGCGTGACTTATAATTAGATATTTTATCCCCTCTGAGGTGGGTAGATTTGCATGGATTGTAGTCAAGTGTATATTCGACACACAAGTCACGTAACCTTATTTTTTATCCACTTGAGTAAACGTTTGATTATAGTAATGGAACGCAACGTGTTTGCATAACCTTCAAATAAACAGATATGCACGTAAAAATTATGCAACATCCCACTTCAATCTTTTATGTATTCTGATAAAGCAGGTGAGCAGGCGACCTTTCACAAACACATACTGGAGAATTAAGTAGATATTTTAATGACCATTTGACTGTCAGGTCGCTTCAACTCTAACAGCAGGACCCTGCAAACTCATCCCAGACCGTTGTTCCTCAAGTTTAGTTGTTTATTAAGTAAGTTTGTGTATTTTGTAAAATAATAAGGTGGTAAGTATTTTAAGTTTAGTGTTTATTGTTGAACTTACTTAATTACATACTTGTGGCATTGAATCATTTGTCTGATTAAATTCTCGATATTAGTAGATTTTGTTTACCTGTTCTTCGTAAACATTCACGAATATACTAAATTTGTTTTAAAATATTAGCATATAACATGCTGTTTTAATTTAATTTAAAAATCTAAATTTACGTATAATTTACCAAATATTGATTTGAAACTTAAATTATTTTTTTTTGTAGAAATTTATACAAAGGAGATTACTAGCCGCACTTGGAAGGACAAGAAGAGGAAAGGGGAGTACTCCAGAGCCGACTTTGCATCTTACATCAGGTCCACAAATTTTCACCTAATTGACTGAACTAAAAGTAAGCAGATTAAATTTTATCATGTTTGCTTTTACCTACACTAGATTTTTCCATAAAAATACTGTATGATAACCGCAAATGTGATTTGAGAGGGTTTCGTTTGGTTTTACTAAAAATATTGTGACCTTGTGCTTTAGGTAACGTGGGGAGAGTTCTTAGAGATACAGCAGTAATTGAGTACATGCATAACGTCTCAAAAATATCTTATCAACACCTATGTAACAAGTATGTCAATGTTTTATTTAATATTGTTTGTGTAATTCCATTGGACATTGTATTAAAGATTTATCATAGCGTATATGTATTTTATGCATCTTCTTTACACAGGAAACTAGTAGCTGCATTAGCTGAACAGGAAGCCAAATATTTTAAAGCCTGCTTTGCACTTTACACCAGGGTCATAAGTTTTCAACAGAGCCTTGCTGTTTGCTCCCCAAGTAAGCAGTTTAGTATTTCTGTACATATTAACCGTAAACATATGATCAACAATGTAGTTTACCTGACTTGGATTTTAATATGTGTATTTTATCTTGGATATTCTAAAAGAATGCTTGTATTTCTTTTCCAGGAACCTGAATGAGCATTCTTAGAGGTATAGCAGTAATAGAGTGCATGCCAGACGTTACAAAAATGCCACATTGACATAACCGGTAAATTTAATTTATTCTTTATTCCTTATTTACAAATATACTGTACATTACATTGGGCATTCAATCAATATTTTCATGAATCTGTCAAATGCATACTTCGTTATTTTTAAAAAGCATATCACATGGTTGCATAAAGTCCATATGTTTATCATATTATTTACGATACCACGGCAACTATGTTTTAAGTAGAAATGTCAAGTAGCAGCCAGCCTATTGTAAAAATAATAACTATAAGTTAAATATGGAAAAATTATACCAGGAATAACGAGTGTATTTTTAAAAAGTAATTTATTTTAAAACGATAGCCTAACAACTCGATTCAATGACATGACGAAGCATATACCATATATAAACCATTTTGTCTATAGACAGTCTAGCACATGTTGATATGACACATATGAAAATGATTATTTTACGTGTTTTATTCTAAACAGATTTTAAGGTAACAATAGCCCAATAAAATTTTTCCAAATGCCAAAAATAGTCAACAAAACGGCTTGATTTCTACTATAAAGTTCTAAACACTTTGGTAGTTTTTATGTCTGGATAAGCTATCCATTTTAGTTTAAAAAATCATAAGTGTATATTATTTCCCCATAAATTAAGAAAACTATTTGTTGTTTGGTACTTATACTTATATAAATGTTTTAAAAATATTTAAATATTTCATAAGCAGACAAACAAATCATGAAAAATGATGCGACGTTCGTGTTAAATCTGTTATTTATGGTGATAAACCAAGTTAGCAGGAGAACTTTTACAAAGCTATCATGATATAATATCCGGTGCTCATTCGAATGTTAGTCCACGTTAGAGTAGTTCAGTCGTAACTACCAGATACGCTTTCGCTATACTATATGATTAATAAAGTTTACCCGTTTTGGGAAATAATAAATATAAAATGCATTGATAAGTTTAAAACTTGTTTTCTACTAGCGTCAATCAATAATGTGTTGTAGTTATATTAAGAAGTTCAAAAAAATAATTTACAAAAATTGACAATAAATTAGCATAACTTATTTTTGTATGATCTTTACACAGGAGATTACTAGCTGCACTAGGAAAGGATACAGAGAACATCAGATTATTCTAAAGACCACGTCACATTTTACATCAGATCCAGAAGTTTTTACCTAATTTACTAAAACCCAAGTAAGTCGATTTAACTTTATGGTGTTTCTTGTTTTCCAACAGTAGCTTTTTTATAAAAAAAAATCGTAGGTTTTTAAAGGGTGAGTTTTTTATACGGGGTTTCTTAACAATGTTGTGGTTTTGGTTTTACATAGGTAATAAGTGTTGCAATCCTAGAGATACAGCAGTAAATGAGTGCACAGTGCATTTCTGACGTCACACGACTGCCACATCGACTCCCGAATAACAGGTAAGTTAATTTTTTAAATTTTATCTTGCTTTAGTAAATAAACTGGACATGACATTGGGCATTGCATCAAGATTTCATGAAGCTGTGAACGCATATTTTGTTATCATTAACATTCATATCAAAAGATTGTGTAATATTCATATACATCATATATTTTACCAAGTCATATACTTAAACTATGTTTTATGTCGAAATGTCAAGTAGCAGCCAGCCTAATGTGAAGAACTGTATTCTATATATGCATGTATTGATAATTTTTGGACAAGGCATGTATACGTGTTTTCTTTGGATAGTGTCATGAGTGTATAGATTTATTAAGTGGAGAAAAAGATACACAAGCAGAATGTAGTCCGTCCCTAATTTTGGTATGGCCAGGCGTACATAGTGCAATAAACCATTTCGTGTGAAAACAGTCTATATAACATGAAATGAAAATGATTAATTTACGTAATTTATCTGGCATAAAGTTTTGGGAAAAAATTGCGCAAATAATTTACGTTTTTGTAGCGTATTCTGAAGAAACGGATAGTCTCGATCATGAGAGTAGGTTTCTGCGTGCTAGCATTTCCTGTGAGAAGCCAATATAAATGACCATAAATAATAAATAGCCCTGGTAGTTAAAATACATATACGGCATATAGTAGAACAAAGTGTGTTCAATACAACCTATATGTATGTATTTATTTCTTCCCTTTTTCAGGTATCAGCACATAAAGAATACAACCTATAAGGGAAAGTATTTACAACCAAACCTGTTATAACACAGTACCCATTTCAAACCATACCCGCGGTTTTTTGTCCAAAACTAATAATTTGCCATGATTGGGAAACAGGCAAGTGTTATATGATATCTGAAAGTTTAGGGAAATCTAAAGCCAAAATATGATCAACAAAATGCACAACTATCAAAAACCCACCTTCTTAAAGACTACTTCTATTATTGTCATTTTGCATAATGTTTTCACTTAAAATACTATTTTAAATCAAGCACAATCAGGTCTCTAAAAATTAACCGCGAAGTAAAGCCTAAAAGCAGCCCTATCTGATATTTTAACAGAATTGACCAATATTTTTTACCAGAAATTAATGTAAAGTTTTCCCAAATTATGAATTTTGGCGGGCTGTATTTTTGTTTGCGCTGAAGTTTATTAAAGCTAACTTTATCTTCACATCTACACACACCACTTCACACTTCATTCTAGTACAATAAATTTTACATCAGCAACCAAATGTTTTAAGAAATAGAGACTTTTCTATATTCTGTATAGTGGGCAATTCAATATAGACTTCTTTAATGCAGCATTACGTTACTAAATATTATTAAAGCAAAAATTCTACAGCCATTGTATTGTCATGTCTGATCCTAGATTTCAGAAATTCAATAGAAATAACGTGAAAACGAGAATATCAATATTAATCTACAAAATATTAGCACGAAAATACAATAATTTCTTTAAACCAGTTCGTTACAAGGGAGATTACTAGCTGAACTCACCTAAAAACACATAATATTTGAAAGCCAATTTGCACCTACCATTGGGTGGGTTCGGAAGCTTTCATCAAATTGACTGACCCTCAAGTACTTTGATGTAAATCACTATTAAACGCAGAAGTATTGTCAACAATGCCGATTATTTAATTGTGAATTTTTGTAATGTTTTATGTTTGTTTTTCTAAAAGAGTTTTTGTGCTTGTTTATTTTAGGAAGTTGGAGGTACGTTCTTAGAGACAGCAGTCATTGAGTGCATGGCTAACTTTACAAAAGTTCCACATTGACAGGTAAGTCAATGCTATATTTTATCTTGTTTGCATAAATCCATAATCATCTCCATGCATTGGACATTCAACCCGTATATTATGAGGCTGTCAAAAGCATAATTTATGACCCTCATAAAGCATATCAAATCATTGTGTAATAAGCATATATATCATATAATTAGTATGGCTATAAAAACTCTATAAGTACAAATGTCATGTAGCAGCCAGAATAATTGGAAAAGGTGTATGGTAAATATTGTGCAGGTGTGCATGACGTTTGTCTTTTGCATGCTACCATAAACGTATGAATTTTAATAAATGAACTAAATTCCACGAGATCAGAAATCCGTTTTTTCGTAATATAGGTTAAATTCCTAATTATTCAATTGGAGTAATTTTTATAGGAAGGCTATTAGCATTAGTCATCCATTGTTTACATTAACTTTATCTAATCCGGTTGCATTTCAAAACACGCCTCATATAAATAAATAGGTAGCAAGATTATTGGGATATACTACTATCGAGAATTATACAGCGGTAAATCGATAGCATGTCAGTAGATTTCGGTGTGCTGGCTTTCTCTATGGGAAGCCAATATATACGGCCTCAAATAGCCCTGGTAGTTAAACTAATGTGGGAACAGCGTTCCTGGCTGGTATTTACCAGGTGGCAAATTTAGTTGGATATAATGGAAAATATTGTCCTTGGAAATGATATTTTTGGTGGGAAATATGGGCATTATGGATGTTTCTTTGGCGTGAATGCTCAAAGATTAATAGGCCCAATTAATACTGGATATGAATAAAGGAAAACGAGAATTTTAGACTTGGAATTTTTAAAAGATATATATGTACATAAATATTTATTCAATTTTTGTCATTAGATTTTTGTTATGCTTTTCTTAATAAGGAATTTTAAGTCTTTCTAACTTATTGGTAAATTATATAAATTGAATGCTCTAAAATTTTACCTAAATACTTAAGTCTTACTTTAAAACCTGTGCAATGCAATGCAATGCATACAACTATTATTAAATTCTATTTTACCCCAAAAATATAAGTAAAAAATCCTTAAAAAACTACGTACTACACTTATGGTCAGTATCAAAATAAAATAAAGGGAAATCTCAAATTCCAAATTCAAATGACACACGCGTAACTTTGACGGGTATTCACTTTTCAATGTCCATAGAGATTGTGGGTACTGAGAAACTAGCTGAGGGCTCTTTTTATACCCTCATCTTCATCCCGCAACAGCCGCATCTTCTGTATCCAGTCCTTTCCACCCGTATCCCCCTTCCCCACTCATGTCATTTTTATACTTCACACTTAAACTCTTCTTCCTGCATCTTCATACACATACTGGACAATGCTTTGTTACTTCTTAACTTACATAAAAATCAACCTCACTCAATATTTTTCTTGTTAGATATCTTATACCACCTATTACGCATGTACTCTTTTGGTACTCGTCATCCTGTCACATACAGGGTACTTTCATATTTTTACTCTCTTTAAACTCTTCCACATATTGTCATCTTGCGAAGGGCTCACTTGCTCTCTTGCTGCAACGTGCACTTTGCCACAAAAGACTCCCTTAAAAGTCAAGGTTAAATTATTTTCATCCCTTTTCATCTTTTCATATACATTCATATAGTTTGGTTTTTTCCTCAAAAATTGTTTTTTATACATTCATATAGTTTGGATTCTTTCCTTAAAAATATTCTTATACATTCGTATAAATACTAAAATCTTATCCAACATATATATGTTATATATATAACAATGGGAAATATCAAACGAACCAGTGAAAAATTGGGTCTACACATAAAATACATAACTAAAAGATGAAAATTCATTTCCCAAAAGGAACAAAAAAGGTCTTCCTTCAATTATCCATTAAATATCTACATTGCATGGATATAGTTATCTTGAAGTAATTACTTCAAGGGTAAATAAAATTGATAAATATGTAACTGTAACTCGCTTAAATCCTTGCAAATAATTTATATAGCGCTTCACTGACTTTTTGAGGCTTGATGGTACTTAAAATTAAATAAATTTTGAATTTCCCACTTCATTTCCGATTTACTATAATTTCTCATTATATCCAAAATTTCCCATTATTTCCCACCTGGGAAGCATTTCGGTCATTTCAAGTGGGAAATAGGGAACGCGGTACAACATGGCAATGTTTTCATTTTAGTATTGGGTATTGACTTATTTAATGTGCTATTTCGGTACAGTACGGCAATAGCATGTTAAATAAGTCAATACTCAATACTCAAAAGAAAACTAAGCTGCATTTCTGACATTTTACAATATTTGAAAGAATTTATTAGGCTATTTCGACCTTGAAATTTAATTAAAAGCATGTCAATTTTTTCCTGGACACGTGTTTAAGTAGACACGTTACGTGTCTAAATAGACAAGTAGACTCGACTATTAACGTGTCTATGTAGGCATATGGTATTAAACCGAGGCATATAGAACGTATTACTAAATAGGCGACAGTAATACATTCTCAGGCATAGATTCATTAACAGATAACATTTTTGACTGATAAATGTCTTCTTTCAGATGAGAATTAGTAAAGTATTAATGTTACAAATTTGTAAAAACTATTTTCAACCTGTGAATATTTATTTACCAACATAAACCTCAATATCATGTTGCGCTTTTACGCATACATACTAAAATATTGCCACATCTCACTTCAATCTGTTATGAAATCTAATCAACTTAGTCAGCTGAAGATCGTTCACGAGCTCATCATGAAAATATAATATATCGTGATCATTCGACTGGTAGCGCATTTTCATGCAGAGTCCTTCAGTCACATCTTTCCGACAGCCTTTAATTATAATTGCTGATTAGGTAAGTTTACGTGTTTTGTGAAATAATACAAAGTACTACAAATCCAGTAATAATTTTAAAACTCTGTTATACTATACTCTATTTATCCTGAAGCTTTCCAATCCATTGCTCAAGTACATAATACACACTTCAGTGCAATGCCATAAAGGTGCACTAGAACGACCAAAAATCGGTCCCGTTATGTCAACAATTAACCTAATATTTTCTGCCCCAACCTTACACTTTCATTGGGGCACAATCTGAATTTCGTGCTCGTCAGTAGTTGACCTGATTTAACGTAACGTATCTTATATATGAATTTGATTAATTTCGGTAGTAGTAGACAATCAAAGAAAATATTTAGTAGTTAAGTCATGCTTAAAAGTAAAACGTACGGTAGGAAATATTTCTATTAAAACGTTTAAAATTTAACGGCGTTGCAAAAACTGTCTCAAATTATTGGGAAGCTTCTATAAGAGATTCGTATTTAAGATCGCTTTCTCAAAAAATGGAACTTGTATTATTTCAGTTACCTTTGAGATAAAATATTTATAAGCTAAGCTTGACTAATAATTTATCTAATTTGAATTTGCTTTTTTGAAATGAACAATTTTAGCTATCCACACTCATAGGACAATCACAAAATTTGTGTAACATACAAACCCATCACACTTTCCAGGAGTACTTTGGTTGCTTCTACAGTGTCCACATAACCTTGTATTACTACTAAAGGTAAGTCAAAATCCATTTTTTTACTACTTGATAGACTACGTTTACGTAGGTGCTTAATACTTTAAAAAATAACTGACCATGAGCATATTACATAATAAAGCATTTCTAATACTCATTTGATCAAAAAATAGTGAAGTAATACAAAGCATAAAAACTACGCGTCATAATTTATTACCGCTCAGTTCACATAATTTGAAATCTCAAATGCCATTGCATATTTATAGGATAGTATTGGGATAACACTAACTGAGACAGCATTTGGAGCATTTATTTTAGATGGATTTTAGTTTATTTGACGAATATAAAACTTTAACGTATAGTAATGCACTGGCCAATCCCAGCCACCTTACAGTTATGTTACTTGATACTCTTAAACTAATTTAGATCAAATACAACTGGACAACACAGGTGTTCATGTAATCACTTTTAAGTTACGCAAACACTAATTTGTTCTCTCCTTTATATATAACTTTATATATTTATAACTTTATCAGATATTTCTGCACTCTACCTCACATGAGATATTAGATAGAAATTAGGCGGCTTCTTAAAGTTTCATTTTTTATTACTGTGTTAGCACCCCAGCAAACTACACATTTAAAAAATCAATGCTACTCTTTAATAAATATTTAGGGACAACATATTGAGCTAACTTTGTTACATATTTGAGTTTATGGTTGTAATACGCGTGATACATACGTCATAAGTCAAATTTTATCAAGTATAATACTGGTGAAGTTCACAATTTTATGTCGCTTGATGAAAGAGCCAAACTTAAATATGCCGACTTTTCATGTATACAAATATATGGGAAAACTGTATGCCAATTGATTCTATACGACTTGCATGCATTCAGTATTTATTATTTTATTTATTTAAATATAGTATAAATAGCTATATTTTACTTCATAAAACTACAAATTACCTTACCATTTCATAAGTAATTTAAACAAATTCTGAATTTCTTCAATTTTAGCTTTGAGAAAAAATGGAGGAGTGGCAAAGAAAGCATATTACTGAAACCTTGCCTGAGCTTATCAGTTTGACAGAATTTAATGTAATCGTGAAGGCTGGGCTGGTTGCCAAAAATATTTTGGCCAAAGCAGATATTGATAAGTTGGTAAGCAAAATTGTAAATTTTCCGAAAATGGAAAATGTTTGGTTAAGGGGGCAATGATAATAGTTTGTTTTTGCATTCATTTGTAGGATGCAGTGCATACTCAACATGGTAAATCTGATTCTACTTATCATTACTACCAGTTCTTAATGGGAAGAACCAATGCCTACAAAATACTCACAAAAGTTCTTCTCGAAAACCGTCAAACTGGAGCTGCCCGGATGTTGATCGCTGGAGTGCCAAGTGACGTTTCTGAAAAGCCGTTGACATATTTGGACATTCCCATAAAATGGGATGGATTTAAGGATATGGAAATAGAAGTAAATGGAAAGAGGCTAAAGCTGCAAGAATTCATACCAACGGTCAATTATGAAAAGCTAAAGCAAATATTTGAAGAGACGGCCGGTGAGCTGGAACTTTACGACACATTTGTCACGAAAGAAAGAAGCTTCGTCCTCGCCAAAAACACAGTCCCGTCCAAGCCGCCAATCTATCTTTCCAGATTTCTCTCCAATCGAATTAAAATCGATATGTCAATTTTCGAAGCAAATTGTCCAGATATATTCGTCTTTAAGAACAGCATAGCAAGATACAAGCTATCTCAGATAGCCAAGCCACATCTCACCGACACATCAAATTCCCAACTCAACAAGATAACATGTCGCTTCATTCACTTGGATGAAAATGAAGACTGGACTGATCTTAGGAAGTCAGCCAAAGCACCAATTCACCTGATAAACTATGAGGCTGATCAACATCATTTCCTTCTGGAAGACAGCTCTGCACCATCAGACCTTTTAAAGAAACTTGGTTCCCAGAACGAACGCGTTTATATGACCGAAGAGGACTTTGTTCAGCAGCAACTTTCGCAGGACTGTACATCGTCAAGCGTTTGCATCTGCGATAGCCCAGGAATGGGTAAAACCTTGTTACTTGCAAACATTGCTCGTAAAATGGCAGACAAATGTGCTGGGAGGATTATCGTATTTATCCAACTCACATCTTTCGCTCAAGATTGTTTTCCAAAATCACCGAACACGATTTTTCAACCCGAAACATCACTCATCACTGTGCTTAGCCACATTGGTTCCTCTCAGCAAAATCCACAATTGTTAATTGCGCTCGTTAAGGCTAGACAGCTTTCCTTGGAAATATTTTTTGATGGTTTTGATGAACTTCCTGCAGACAAGGTCGAATGGACAAGACAGATATTCCGATATATCATAACGTTTCAAAATGTGAGGATCTACATAACATCACGGCCTCACATGAGACGTGGACTCGAAACCAGTCTTGGCGTGGTTGCCTATGACATTTTGCCATTTAACCAGCAAAACCAAGTCGACTTTTTGGTTCAGTTTTGGATTAATCGTAAACCAGATGCTGACCAGCTTTCTCTACAAAGTTATGCCACTGACTGTCTAGAAGCCGTAAATAAATCACTTACAGAAAATGACAGGGAAATAGCTGGAATCCCGCTCTTGTGTCAGCTGATTGCGGAGGTTTATGGAAACAAGAAATCGTTTCGCTCAATTAAAACAGGAAGTTTTCGAGATGTTCCACTACAAATATCAGGAATGTACCGAGAGTTCATTGAAAATAAAATCTGCATGGTCACCAGTAACAAAACCGAATTTGATAACATGAAACTGGTGCATATTTGGCATGCACTAAAGCTACTTTTCTCGACAAATAATTTCCACAAAAGCAAATTGTTCCGTAAAGTTAAACATCTGTTGATTTCGTCCAAAATTGTTAAGGCCGGAATCCTCCAGAAGCATTCAAATGGACCCTTAGAGTTCATACATCGCACGTTTGCTGAATATCCCGTTGCGGAATATTTTTCCACAAAGTTACAAAACAAGGAAAACCAGAAGACTGAAGAAATGAAGAGTGATGCCACATCAATTCTCAAGTTGCTCATGGATATTCAAATATCTCAACAAATATATGATGTTATCATTGTGTACTATTTCCCACATCCTGTGGTTGTTTCCTTCTTTGACTCGACTCTTAGAAAGATAAAAGTTTCTGAAGAGCTGAATATTGCACTCGCCGCCGCCATTTCTTCCTTTTCGAGCAAAGATTTTATTTCAGTTTTAGATGCATGCTGTCAGCATAATTTACTGGATATGTTTTCTTTTTTGGGAGAGTCCTCCACAAAATGTGACAACTCATGGGTCCTTAAATGTTTCACACATGAGACCTGTTACCAGATTTTAAGAGTTTGCATTCTTAAGTCAACCAGTCAGATGTTTCACTCCGTCATCCAACTTTTGACGAAAGTACTCAAGTTCGACATGGCACTAATAAACACATTTGATGAGGATGACACTTTATTGCAGATTGCCGTTCAAGAGGCTAATTATGCAGCTGTGGAGTATTTTGTGGACAGAGTACCACTTAAAAACCAATCTTTATTGGGAAAATGCGTTGGAGATATCAATGACATTGTGAAAAGAGAAAACATTCTGCTCTTGCTGCTAAACAAGGACCCAACTTTAATTCATGAAAGTCCATATATTTTGGTGGATGACGTATTCGATGTGAAATTATTTAAAATACTGGTAAACTTTGGCGCAGATCTAACTGCTATAGATGAATATGGCAATAATTGCGCCATGCATCATGCAGCATATTACATGTCACCCAGCGATTACCACGATATAGTTCAATTTCTTTTGACTGATCGGAAAGCACAATATTTATTTCTTGAGAACGAGAAATGGAAGGACCCAATGCCAAATATTATCAAACATTTTTCACTTTTGCCAGAGACGCTGGAACTGCTGCTGAGCATTCCTGGCATGGATATCAACATGACAGATAGACGGGAACAGCCTTTATTATTTTCTGCCATTGAAGGAAACAAAATGACTAATCTAGAACAACTTGTGGCACGTGGAGTTGACTACAATGCGAGAAATAGGAGGAATGAAAGCTTGCTGCATTTGGCTGCAAAGCATCGAGGAGTGGAGATTGTGCGTTACTTGTTGTCATTGAAATTGGATCCAAACTCTCGTGATGACGATGGATGGACTCCGCTACACTATGCAGCATGGAATCCTACGTTTTCTGTAGTGGAGGTGTTAGTGGAAAATGGAGCGAATGTCCAAGCTAAAAATAAAGATGGCCAAACTGCTCTCCATTTCTCTGTTCAACCAAACTGTTCCAATCGTATTGAAATAATCCGGTATTTAATTGGAAAGGGAGCTGTAGTAAACGAATGTGACAACGAGGGAAACACTCCGCTACATTTTTGCCCACTGAATAAGGAAGTCGCAGATTGTCTGATTGGAATGGGTGCTGATATTCATGCCAAAAATAAGTTTGGTAAAACTGTCCTCCATGAGGTTGTGGGAAGATATGCTGTAGGTGTAAGTGTAAGTGGATATGAGGAAGTAATCAAGCATTTAGTCGGAAAAGGCCTTGGGGTAAACGATCGTGACAACGATGGAAACACTCCGCTACATTTATGCAATTGGGTGTGGAAAGGGTCAAATTGTCTGATTGAGTTGGGTGCTGATATTCATGCCAAAAATAAGTATGGAAAAACACCTGCACAAAAGAAAGTATGGTTCTGCTAATTATCCAATTAGAACTAATTTATATATATTTTTTTAAAGTTTACTTCATTAATTTTTTACTGGACAATACTCGATGTTCTAAATTTTGTACATAATATCTCCATCAAAATATTACAATATATAATTTCATAGATGTGAACATACTTATCAAAAACTTAAAACTAAAAACATATGCTTAAAGTAGCAAGTATCATTACTAATTAGCTTCTCTTTGTATTTAAATCATTGTTTAATAAAGTCTGTCTGTTGGCTTGGTCATGAAAAATATATTAGCCAATATTACATTTCTTTATAAATTTCATTAATAATCTAGAAACATCTACACCGAATTTAACATTTATGTCGGAAGGCATATAAATTAAATTAGTTCAAGTAATATGAAAAGAGTGTAAGGCATTTGTAATTAGAATGAGCATTAAATGTCAACATAAATGACAATAAACAACATAAAAAGAATGAAATTTTGATCATATTAAAAAGTACTCTTTCAACTCTTTGTACCATTTACTATTGATTCTGATTAGGAACGTAAATGAAATAACCTTACAATTATTATATAGAGGTGATTCAATCATACCTTTGTTCGAAACATTTCTTATCACTGAAAAAACCCGATCGATTAAAACGTAATGATGAATTACGTCAATAACTTATTACTACACTGATATTTTTATCGCTGGCCAAATAATGTTTTTTCTTCAATATTGAAGGTAGGACAATCGGTTACACTTTTAATATGGAACGTGTTTTTTGTGTTCATACTATGATGGGCTTAATGAATTAAGAAAGATCCACGAGTAAATAGAGTGAACTCATTATTTGACCATCTTGAGTGCAATAGTGCAAATTTAGTGAAGTTTTACAGCTTATTATCCGGCACACATTCTCGTCGAATTCTCTGGTGAAGTATTGTATGCATAACATGTCATTAATTTTTTCCACTTGTTTCACTTTACACCGATGCACGTACATCCGTATCTGTGGCATTTATCTCATTTGACTTACTGTGGTCAAAAGGCCATTGACATGCATCGATATATGTTGTAGATTTGTACATAAAACCACTACCATTCAATCTAGCTGCCTTGTCCATGCCTTTGAATTTTTTGAACTCACGTTTTATATATATAATTTAATAATATATATATATATAATTTAAATAAACCTTAAGTGTATCAAATGAAATCTTAGTGAACGACTTAGTTTATTTAAATTTGAGACATTGTTCCATTTTTAAGGCTGCAATATATGGTGCATATTTTTTAAACCATGTATTAAAATTGTATTTAATTGACTGAATAGATTTTTATATCCATAATCACTTATTCGAAAAAAAGTAATTTTAGGTGCACAAATATTAAGCATTTGACACATTTATCCATTTTAACAGAACAAAAAACTAAGCACGAAAATGAACATATTTGTAAATGGTTAGCTTATACAACTTTGAAGTGGCTAAAAAGCAGATAAAAGTTTACTGCTCTCTGATCAACAACAAAAAATAGTAATTTATCAGTCTAATTGTACTGGAATACAGTAGCACTAAATAAGATGTACATATATTCAATTTAAAGGAACAAAGTTGTGTAGCTTATACTAGAACAGTGCATTCACCTCAACCTATGTACACCCGCTTACATGTTAATCCCAAGAAGAAGAAAAAAAACATTTTATTTCTCGCTACGTTTATTCGCTTGATTTTGTCGTGATCGTGACGCTTATCGCACACATTCACCACATGGCTGCATTGTGAGTCAAATATTGCCAGTTATTTTTTTTAAACTGATACAAGCTCAAATTGATTTCGTACGTTTCATACGTATGTTTTTTAAATTAAAATTCTGGCATAGTTTAAATAGAATATGTTCAAAAAAATATGTATTGTCATTAAACGAGCAATGCATCAAAATTTAATTACGTTGTAAGTTTCAGCTCAGATACAAAGTCAGATAATCCACACCACATTGCAGCTAGTAAGAAAATGTGTGCTTGTCTTTTTAGCTATAAATTTGATAAGAAACTGGTTTTTACATTTTGCACTTGAATGAAATTTCTGTATACAAATACTGATATGATATGTCCTTGCATTCAGTCATTTTACCGCACTGACCACACTAAATATTTTATCCAGCACAAAATCGAAGTCAATACAGAAATTTGTATTTGCATGCTCACATGAATATCAACTATGCGCATGATCCATACGAAAGCTCCTCCAGCTAAATGAACATATATCAGTGTAAAGTATTGTGGAATATATTCTTGTTTTTGTACAACAAAATAAGATGAGAACGTAATACAAGTTGGGTGGAATGAAAAAATCAGGTTTTCAGTACAACAGCATGATCTCATCACTATTACTCATCCAGTACTTGACTTCTTTACATGTTTTACACACTGACTAGTTCTCTTTTCGTACGTTTGTTTGTATACTGCATTGTTGAGGATCAACAAGTAAGTGAACATATTTGTGGCAGTGTGGTGAATACAGAGAGAGCCGAACATGTGTTTTTTCGGTCTAAAACAGTAAAAAAGAAAGTATGTTCATTTTCATGGTAAACTGACAGTGTCAAATTATTTTAAAGGTAAAATTTAAAAAAAATCTGAGCTTAAAACTAATTGAAAAGGTGAGGTCCAACAGTTTAAACTATTATAATTATTATTGTTGATTTAGTAAAATAGTGGTGCTCGCATACTCTTACAATCTCTGAAGCAATGTTTTGTGATAAATTCGAAATAGACAAGTGATAAATTATGGTCAACCATTTATTGAACCAATAATAATAATAATTTATTAAATTGATTCCAGTTAATCCGGGGAAATGGAAAACTGGCAAGTGGAACACATCACCAAAAACTTGCCAAAGTTGATTACTCTGACCATCTTTAATCCAATAGTGAAGGCTACACTTGTGTCAAATGGTATTTTAAATCAAGACACCGATGTGGACTGGTTGGTAAGCAAAAAATGAATAGTAAATACGTGGATTCCCGTGGTAAAAGCATTAAGGTTAAAGATGCAATTATAAATTAGTGTTGGAGCCCGATTTCAATTTTCAGGATGCCCAGGAGAAACAAAATGGCAAATCTGCAGCCTGTGGTCTTTATTACAAAATGTTGATGGGAAGGAAGGGTGCATATAA